>VCCN01000158.1:5813976-5847189 GCA_006491835.1 Architeuthis dux | reverse complement strand
CTATTTCATATTTACTCACATATAACAGCAGCGGTGCTAGGTCAGATTGCCCCCAGCAAAATTTTTAAAGATTATTTTTTTAGAATTTTCAGGGTCCCTTAGATATATTACACCCCTAGAGTTCCCCCGCCCCCGAAGTTGTGGAATTTTTAAAGATTATTTTTTAGATTTCTTTAGATTATTTTTTAATATTTTTCAGGGTTCCTTAGATATATTGCACCCCCAGTGGCCCCCCCACCACAGAAGTTGCAGGGTCTGCGGGTGGCTAATTAGATTTCCCTTCTATCTACCCTTTCTGCGTACACATGGTTCTCTGTTTATTTTACATAGGGATAAATTGAAAGTAAACACTTGAGAAATGACATTATCACAGTGTAAGTTTTACGTGTCCCACCCATAATCTAAATGAATAGATTCATAGAAACTAGTTGGGACTCAAAAGCTTTTTTGTTTGGAGATAGCAATTGTGGAGTCTATCTGGGTTAACCTTGTTGTTCAAAGACACACATGCACTTTTTTTTATGCTCTAAACTCAACACCATGAGAACATTTCTGATATTAAAATCCTTAAGAACACAAAAAATGAATACAAAAATGTACTTCTGCACATTTGCAAAGCAACTAAAATCTTTTTGGACTTAGTTAATAAAATGTCCAATATTCCAGTATCACCTACTTGCAGCTGAATTTAATTCTCTGAAGCTTTTTATATTCTATGACCATTAAGTAAGCAGTCTGGATTGAAAGAATTTTAAAAATCAACCTCTGGTTATTTGCTAAACGTGAACCAAACATTTCAATTTGAAGAAAGAATGTTTTATGAACTTGATTTTTAAAGAAAATTCACCATGAGAGTTGTACTTTTTATGCATGCCAGCACATCCTTTAACATTATGGTGTATGGTGGTCTATTTTTTGTTAAACCATATAAAAGTAGACATCTGAAAATTGATATTTAAGGCTGATACTATTTTTGATATTTTAATAATTTTATTCAACATTTTATTTTCCATGTTCTATATTTAAAATAAACATAGAAATATAACACTTTTTATTTTTTTTAAATTTGACTAGTTTTTACCTTCATCCTAATTTTAGTTTTTTTTATACAACTTACAACTACAATTAGGATGAAGGTAAAAAACTTTTTAAAGTGGTGTGTTACATTACTTCATTCAATAATAATAAAAATTGGTTTAAACATAGAAATATTTCATATTAAATTTCTATTTATAAAATAGAATGTATACCTTTTTTCCATTTTGCTTGTTGCAAGCTCCCTGATTAATTAGCAAATTTTACTAGTAATTTTTGGCTGGTGTGTTGAACATTAAATAGTTGCTTTCCTTAGAACTGGCGTGCGGACGTGCATAAAAAGGATAATTATCGTTATGGTATTCTGTGATCCTACACTAAAAGTAGTCATCCTGGCTTTCCTTTTTCTTCTTCACCTTAATTTAGAGTACACATGTTCTTTGTGCTGCTGACTTAAGAAACATTTAAGAAAAAATCATTAACATAAAAGTATGTTGTTCATTATCATCTTCCACTATCTTTTACCTTTCTCCGGCATTCCAATAGAAAGTGTTTATGAGAATCTTCCAAGTTTATATTAAGCAACCGGGAAAAGCAGATTTGTTTGGAATATCTTCAAACAATCCAACAAAACCATTATCTGTTTGCATTCTTCATTTTTGTTTTTAAAGAAATTACATTGTTTATTAACTCTACCCTTTTCTTGTTCCCACCTCTTTTCATGTTAACATCTACCTTCTTTCCCTCTTTCTTGGAGATAGCATCCATTCCTCCTTGACATGATCATATCTGAGTAACAATTTCAAAGGAATTTTGAGTTTCTTCATTAGTTTTTAAAAATTTGTTTGTCTCCTATTACAAAATCATCCGTTATACCTTCTTTGGAATAGTTCTATTTTTCTTTTAACCCTTCATGGGGCAAGTGACTATATATGATCACCTGAGGACCCGTCAGCCACATGCAAATATTGTAGCCACAAAGACAACATAATCTGCACTAATATGGTCTGCAAGCTTTGCAAAGTACTTGAACAAAGACAGAAACTGTTTGAGGCATACCACATCCCATATCTATTTATTTTATTGAATTTTATTCTTTAATTCTATGTTTTATTTAACTTTCTACTTTAATTTTTAATTATTTTATATTTTCCATTTTTGGTCACTTTTTGGGCGTGGCACCATATATGATCACTTCATCAGAGGGGCTTTTGCCCCCATAAACAAAAAAAAATCAGAAAACTTGCAACTGAAAATATCTTGTAATTAGGTCTAGTTTAACATACAAAAGGGTTGTTTTGATATCTAAAATATTTTTAGGGGTGCCCTATAAAGGGTTACAGTTTAAAGACCATAAAATTGATTACTGCTACCCCACCTTGTATGATTCTGTCCTTGATTATTATTGATTTAGTCAGCTTAGTATGCATCACTTTTGATCTTTAGAGACTACAACATCTAAAATACCATAACTGACCATTTTTATTATTTGTATTACAGGCAAATGTTATATTGTATCAATTCCTATAGTTCACATGGATAATCTAGACTGGATTATTTTCACCTAATAGTCTTATTCCCCCCTTGGACTATACAAATCTCCCACTCTTGGGAACCACTGGTTTAAGGCATAGAAGATAATGTTGAGTTTTTTTTATCTAAGATTTTTCCCAAGAGAACTGAACCTATTGAATTTTAGTTGACTTTAAATTTGTTTTCTTTGTGATGCATATTTGAAATCGATCTAACTTTTCATTCACTTTTTTGTTCTTTTAGGAATTAGCTACTTTGATTCTTGCTTGTGTGTTTGAATATAAAACTTGCAAGTTTTTATGTCCACTTATCTCGAGATTAGGATATATCACTTCAGTCTGAGGAGAAATAATCTGTGAATATTCTGATATGTATAAAGCATTAGCAATCACTGAAAACGAATTCTAATTAATTGCCATTTTGAAATGTTAATTCTAGTCTGTTTTGCTGGGTATATTCTGATCCAGCATACATTGGCTTGCTGCACATTCAGTACTTAATATTCTAATCTTAATTAATAGTCACAACGTTTCAGCCGGTACAATGGCTGAAATGTTGTGACTATAAATAACAACCAAGATGATGATACTAGTCCAAATAAATCAGTGCTAAATGATTTATAATTCATTAGTATTGACATATTAAGCTTCTAGCTTTAGAAGTGAGCTTTTATTTCGATACAACAAATGATAAATTCAGTTTACTTTTCAAGAAAGTTGAGATCTGCAGTCTCAGAATTGGAAATCAAATAAAAAATGATGAATAACAACTAGAAATTGTTGTGGCAATCTGTTTGCTTATTTTGTGACTGATGGTGTTTCATGGAATTCAATGCACAACTCATCTTCACCCAGCTAACATGCAATTCCCCTATACTGCCTTGTCTTAATAGTAAAAAATGGTGTACAGAATGTTAGTAGAGAAGCTGATACTTTCAGCAGATCTGGTCCTTTGCCAAATACAATTTGGTCTTGGCTTCTTACCAAACTAGAGACAGTGAGTTACTTTTCTTCCTACACATGTGGACTTAGATTACAGAAGAAGCCACTGGATATCTCTTCATCTATATACATCTCTCTCACTTTTCTTTATTGCTAATAATCTCTTCTTCCCTTCATTTGTGATGCAACAATTATTTTTTCTCTTTTAAGTTTTTGATTGAAAATTGTTCATGAGTATTTTGTTCACCTCCATGCGCTTTGATTAAACTTTGTTTATTCCTCCATAATAAAGATTTAGTTATTGTTACATAGGTTAAAGTTTGTTCTTATTTATACCAAACAATTTTTCTTTATTCATTTAATAACTAACAATCTCTTTCTTATCATTTTAGGTTGTCATCAGTGAAAAGCAGTTTAATGGTAAGGCATTGTTTTTATTTTAACAACTACCAAGTTTAAAAAACAAAAACAAATGTATCACTTATAACAGAAAATTGTTATACCAAACTAAAGAATTCTTCTAACCAATTCAATTTTAAATTGGATCAAAAGAGGCAATAAAATGAAGAATTTACAATTGTTCCCGTTAACTTTTTTTCACTCAAAATATTGTCACCGGACAATTTGCATCAGTTTTTTGTGAAATGTGATCTAAATCAGAAAACTTGTAAATTTTTTATCATATATAAAATGCATGTAAAAGTGGTTTCAATTACAAACTACATCCTTGATAATGTTTTGTGAATTTTTTTCTCAAATATACCATTGGAAAGTGGAGAGTATTTTTTGCTTTAGGAGCAAAATCCACCTGTATATGGCCTTAGAAACTGTTGTAAATATTATACATATCAGTAGCTTTCTAACATAACCAGTCTCTCGAACTTTAAAATAGAAACTAGCATTCCAAGGGAAATTATGAATCACAGCCACCTATATATGCTTCTCTTTACCTTGTAAACTAAACAGTGGTGGTGGGCAGTGATCACTAAAAAGTCTAAATTTTCAAAAAACAAGTGAGAATGCTGCTGGACACAAACTAAGTGATCAGTTTGGTATAAACTCACATTGTAAATTGAACCCCCCATAAAACTTATTTTGGGGGTAATTTTCAAAAAACAAAAACAAAAACAATTTCCTTACTCATTGAGGGGAGTGTGTGTGCAAAATTTAAAGTTTCTACTATGAACCGTTAGGGCTGGGCAAAATTCAGATACCTAGATAGATACATAGATACTTATAAATGTCAGAACACATGAATAACCTAAACCCAGCAACAGTGATTAAACCGGTTTGTTGTGGGTAGTGGTGATTAATAATGATGTATAAACAGAGGTGGAAAATGAGGATACAGATTCTGTGGCAAACAAATATAGTGTCAAACACCAACATATGAATATTGCCTATCCTCAATTCATCACCGTTATTCTTCTAACAGGCACAAAACAAGTAGGATTATAATCTCTTAAGCAGACAATGTTATTATCGCAATTAAAAAAATAAATCTTAATGTTGCTTGTTAGAAACCGTCAAGAAAACTATTGCCAAAACTGTCAACATAGGTTTCTTTAGTTTTTAATTTGGTCTGGCTGGCTATGTATGTATCATGTGTGCACCAATGGAGCTAGAGGGCTGACATTTTCAACATTTACTTCTTATGTCTAGGAAAATAGGTTCAATTTACAATGTAATTTTATGCTAAATTGGTCCCTTAGTTTGTATCCAGCATCATTCATGCTTGTTTTTTTGAAAATTCAGTCTTTTTTTTAGTAATCATCACCCAACGAAATGCAAAAGAAGTAATTTATTTATTGATCATCCCCAACACGGCATGCTGTCAAAAGACATGACAGTTTCTATTGAGTGACTAACCAGACCTGTCTTAATGTTGCTTGTTTCTTCTTAGAGTTTCTAAAAATAACCCAGAGCACAGTACGTGTCTTAGCTCTACAGATAGCTTTCTGTTACTGACGACAGGCACAGGGCAGACGACCCATGCTGCATCAGAGCCTTCCATCTTCTTGATTTCATTTAATTTACTAATATTTAATTTTCAAATATTTTTCGCATTGGTAAAATATCTTATTTTATCAAAAGAAATAAAACAAAAAAGGATGAAAGACATGATTTTTTTTCTATACTTCTAAAAATATATGAGACAGGTAGGAGTGGGTCTGGTGCTATTTTGAAGGAAACTTGATGCTTTGTCATACCGAGAGGCAAGGACTGAGAACATTTATCATCGTTACTTTGCCTGGGGAATGCTTACAGGTATATCGGATCTAACACCTTTTTAGTATGTAAACAACTGACTTGCTAGTAATACCGTATAAATTCCAAATATTCAAGTTATATGATATCCAAAATAACAGGACATGTAACTGATACATTTATATATTACGTACTAGTAATTATTTTTGGTAATTTTCATAATACAGATGAAGTTTAGTATAATCACAGATAATGTTATCAAACGGTTACTATTATCAAAATCTGTCGGTCCCATACATTAATTAAAAGTTCATTAAAAAAATCAATAAATTTCAGATTAATTTTTTATAATGTAAAGTTGTTTATGAATTTAATAACATAACAATGAATGTAAATTTATCAGCCGGTTATTATTATCTAAAACAATGGTTCTCACGGGGGGGGGGCGTCTCCCCACAGTGGGGGACCTGGATGGATATCATGGGGAGGCTGGAAAAGCAAATGAATGAGAAAACGTTTTAAGGAAAGCAGTTGCCATAAATCATTAATGGTGTGAAGTGAAGCCATTTTTCTGAGATACACATCTGCGCTAAAGATGCTGACAGGTTCCTATTTTTGATTAATTCTGCTGATATGCGATATGCATGATAGATGTACCAAGGTGAACAAACGTTCTGTACTGGTTAACATGCGTAACTTGCATGATTTTATTATTATTCTATGGTGCATACTAATTATTTACTTTTGCGTTTCTGTATACTGTTAAATGCATACTTAGGTCAGCACTTAGCAGTAAGCAGTTGTAGTGTAGTTTTCTGTCTTAGTGTGAATATTGAATTCACACTAATTGTTGAACATGAATTTAGGTAAAAAAGATGTGTTATGCATCATAGCATGATTTACCTTAACTCTAATGCTGTGCGAGAATATTGACAATTGTCTGACAGTAGCATCCTCCGCAAACTTTTCTCAAAAACACAACATGTGTCGTTAAAACGCCTGAAACTTGAAATCTATTAATTTTATTGTAATAATCTTTGGGTTATTAATAGAAGAAAGAATATTGAAAATTATCATCTAGAAATAATTTGGACTTTTGGTTAAAGATGGTCAGCGATTCAAGTTTCAAGCCCTTGCGTGGCAAACAATGAAGATTCTACTTCCATTTCCGACAACATATTTGTGTGAAGCTGGATTTTCAGCTTTAACGCTAATAAAAACTAAGCAGCACAATAGACTTAATGCAGAATGGGACATGAGGCTGGCATTGGCACACTTGGTTGCGCCACAAATAAAAACCCTTGTAAAAAATAAACAAATAAGCAACCACCACTATTAAAAGTAACTCTGGTCAAAATTGGAAACTTCACTGATAACCCATATAGCAAAGAATTGTGTAGGTCAATCACAGCAGGCATGAACTCGAGAATTTCATACAAGGGAGCAAACTGATTAGATTTTATACCATTTAAAATAACAAAAATATAATTGAATTTCCTGACAAAGGATTTAGACATCTCTAGTAATATCACTCAGGCCCATACCAAGGGGAAAATGTTTGGGGGGTCAAGTGGTAATCAACCTAATCTTGTTTGCGGGCAAAATCTAGGAAATTCTGCAATTTGGTTGTAATTCAGACGTAAGAATTACTAATAATTGCATAATTCATTTCAAAATGATTTATTTTTACTTTCATACTTTGTTTTATTCTTATTTCCTTTTTTTTTTTATCTGCAATAAGTTGTTTTTTTGGCCCCTGCGCTTGTTACTCACTGAAACAAAAATAATAATATATCAATGGTGTAATGTTTATATGTATGTATCTATGCTTCTATATATGTACGTTTTTTTAAATGAATAAACACGCTGACAATTTACCCAAACAGCCTGCGTTCTGAGCCCCAGTTTCCAGTCATGAAAACAGTTTTCTAAAGAACACAATTTTAAGAATAAGGAAAATAAGTTTATTGGATAACAAAATTTATAAGTTACAAATTATTCTTTTCACTTTTTAATTGAAACCAGGAAGGTTTTTCAAAAGATATTTTATTATTAAATTTAATAGTATCCAGTTTACAGGTTTTATAATTTGTAACTACTCTGTAGAAAATAGGTTAAGATATTATGTTTAATATTTAAACTCATCTAAAAATGTATTTGCATGTTAAAGAAGAATAGAGCATATCAGAAATTAACTGATGGTCAAAAAATGAGGCATCAACCATTAGATAACCATTAGTGGTCAGACTGTCTGGGGTTGCTTGACAATAACTACTACTGGAAAATATATTTAGCCTAAATCAATAACACTGATGCATACATCAATGTTATTGATTTAGGCTAAAAAGAAAAAATGGTTTTGTACAGCAATAACCTATTTGTATTAGAATAGCCTTTTTATGAGTGACAAAAAAATATTTTTCATGTGTTGAAAGTTACTGCTTAAAAATAAAATTGTCAGTGAACTTAGCTCTTGTACATCTGCTTCAATGTGGGGGCGGGATACTTACTGCTCTCCACGTTGATGTAATTTTTTTTTTTTTTTTTTGGTTTATAAAGAAAAAAAGCATAGAAAAGACCCAAGCTGCAACAAGATTGGTCAGAAGCTGTAACCATTTAAGGTTATTTGCAAGAAAATATTAGACAAAACTGTTCTGTCTCCAGATGTTAGATTAAAATTAGTCCAATATTTGGTTATTTTGATTTCAGCTCACAATGTCTTATTGACAGCCAAGCAGAATAGATATCTTTTAGTGTTTTACTTTTAAACTCTCAATACAAAGGAACAAAGGACGAAGACAAATGTGATGTTAACTGATCACCGTCGGAAAGGAAACTGATCGTCCCTTCACTTCATGTGATTCTCTTTATTTTACCCTGGTTTGCCCGGCACATGACCGGGAACTCACTTCCGTCTTATAGGTTGTGGCAAGGGAGGTAACTCGAGGTATTTGCTCCCTTGCGTCGCCCGGGCCGACATCACTATATTGACAAAGCACTAAAACTGCCAACAGAAGATCAACATAGCAAATAAAAAGCTTGGTTGTCTCCATCACATCTTCAAGAACATGGATGCAGAAATATTCATAATGAGATATAAATCATTCGTCAGGCCACATTTAGAATTCAGATCCTGCATTTGGTTACCCCAACATAAATTCAACATAGATGATATTGAGAGAGCATAAAGAAGAGCCACAAAGATGATCCCCAGCATCAAACACCTGCCATATTTGGAATGGGTAAAAGAGCTTGATCTGGAGACACTATCCTATGGAAGAACCCACACTGATCTGCTAGAAATCTACAGGATAACCTCAGGTCTACATTGACCAAGACTGTAAGTGCAGCATCTCTCCAGATAAAATCATACTGCAGCCTTCCCTAAGCAGTGCAACCAGAGGTCACAGCAAGAAGCTTTCAATACAAACAGTCATATGCTATCAGATGTCACTGTCTTTCCTCCTAATATAAACATTTTTAAATCCAACCGTAAAAAAGATCTCGGCCACAAAATGTTTGATTATGAACTCTCGTACTAAAAATAATATAAAAAATAATAGCAGATGACTCAACAGTAAGAATAAATGCAGTCAACACAGAACAGAAACTCAAGCCACAGAGGTGACTCTATAGGTTGATTTTACTAACCTAATATTGTCCTGCTTGAAGTACATTTTGAGGTACGTTATAATCAGACACTCATCCAACATCTGTTTTGGTTGTGTTCAGTTGTTCTGCGATGAAAGGTGTTGGATTCAGTCAGCAATACCAGGCTTTTATGATCAGAAGATTGATATATTTTGCAATTTACCTATTTTGCCTCAAACAGCTTAGGGAAGGTAGTTGAAGGCTGCAAACTCCTTATCTAGAGCTGTGACAAATTGTTTCATAAGGCCTAAATTTATGTGCAGTGGTGGCATCAACACCTTCCAGGGGTCAACCAGTGGCTCCCATGTGACATTGTTCATCCCCACATAGAGTTTGGGTGGCTGTGGTCAGTCATGCCTTTAGTAGTGTGCCAAGGCTTCTCTGCTGTCCCAAAAGCAAAGATATCAAGGCAACTTGATAAAACTGCCTTGGAGACCCATCAGGAATGCCACCATTTTGAAGTCTTCAATGATCTCCCAGCCATACTCATCATACTTCAAGGCAACTAGCAAGGTCTTGACACTCTTGTATTACAGGTGAAATGAGGTGCTCAGAATATGTCTTGATCCCTGATAGGCATGCACAAATATGCCTTGTAGGCATTGTACATCTTAGCAGATGCTGCCACGGAGTACTGAGGCAAATGTCAAAGCTGGTATCTTCATAGGGTCACAAATACAGAAGATCCTGAAGTGCAAGGAATTCCCCAAGAAGCTCACTAGGAAAGAGAAAGCAGCTTGGTGCAGCTTCATCTCAGTGGTTCAGGGCTTCCAGAGTAATCACAAGGCTGAAAACTATGTGGAACTGGTTGAGAGTATGGTGAAGAACTGCAGTAAAATGGGCTGCAGGCTCCCCCTTAAAGTCCATATTCTTGACACTCATCTTGATAAATTCAAGGAGAACATGGGAGTGTATTCAGAGGAGAACGCTTCCAAGAAGCTCACTATGAAAGAGAAAGCTATTTTCTATACTTTTTACGCAGGCAACCAATTTTATATATATAGGGATGAGATACTATCAAGATTTTTCCATATCCCTTTAGACATAAATAAGAATAAATTGGATGACTAAATAAATCAATTTCTTGTTTAATTTTCTGTAAAATATTTATATGTATAATGTGCCAAGTATTGAGCCACTATGTCTTGCTGGAACAATACATTTACATAGTATGTAGAACTAAATAATTTCTTATAAATACAGAGTAACCTTGGTGTTTCTTTTTAAAAATATTAAATCTTAAATTCATAAATCGCTTGAAACCGCTCGCTTGTAATTGGTAATTGACAGTGGAACTCTTCAATGAATAGCATAAAAAATAGTGGAACTGAATTAAAAGAAATTCACCAAATGGCCAAGGGGAGATAATTCCAATTAGAAGTTATTTCCCTTGAAATTGACTATCTATTTTCTTTGTATGAATTTAAGAGTTAAGCATAGCTTTTTAAAAGCTCATTAAAATTTAGTCTGAGTGAAGGTGAAAGGGAATATAAAAGCTAAATAATACATGACTTCTTATTAGAAGGGACAAAATTCTGAAGAGTACTTTTTGGAGTTATATGTGCAAGTGAAGTGAGCAGACGACTGGAGATAGCAGTGACACTAAGCAACTTTTGTTAAAAAAAGGAATCAACCAGTTGCAAATTTCTGCCAGAACATTTTTTGAAAGGACAGAGAAATTGCATACAGGCTGGCCATAAGCATAAAGCTCTTTTGACTGGTAACCTACTTTTCTATGTCGCTGAAAAACATGGTCCAACATGAAACAAAGCAATCCCTGTCTTCAGCACCAGAGAACTTTCTGAAATAGTTTGAGGTAATAACTACTTATGCAGTAAATTTATTGGAATGTTTATAGAATAACCATTAGGCTGAGTAGGCTTAAGCATAGGGGCCTGAAAGGGAGTGGGGCCCAAAAGAGAGTGGGGCCTGAGATGCAAAAAAACAGATAATTGAGTGTACAAAAAATGATTTGAATGTATACGTGAGCATTTGGGATGATATTTCAGTACTTTTTCATATATTTTTTCATATCTGGAATATTACAAATACTATTTTGTTTTCTAAATTAGGCTCCAAATATATAAAGTAATGCTTTCAGGACTTTGTACTGCAGCCGTGAGATAATGAATAGAAATAATAAGAAATATTATAAAAAATAATAAGTTCAAGAGGACTGCAGGGTTGTAATATTCTCTGTATACTGTCTTCCGTTTATATATACATCTATTGTTACATTACACGCATAAATATGCAATGTTCCCACAGATACTTAGGGTTAATTTTTTAATTTAGCTGTTAAATTATGAGTAAAATTTAAGTAATTGTTTCTTGTTAGAAACTATCAACCAAAACTGTCACCAAAACTTTCAATATAGGTTTCTTCAGTTTTCAAGTTGGTCTGGCTGGCTGGCTGGCTGGCTGGCTGGCTATGTACGTATGTGTAAGTTTGGGGAAACTTAACTATATGGAAGTTACCAATTTGTAACAGGAGTTCTGTATTAGAATGGGTTAATTTGATAATAAGCAGTAGTTACTTGTTGTAGCCTAGTATAGAAAGAAAGAAGCAAGGAGCCACGAATGGAGAAATCTATGTCCGCATGTGGATGTCACGTGATGTGAAAGAAGTTCTCTGATTGGCTGGAAGCATTGTGACGTCATGGAAGGGGTTCGAAGAAGGCGGAATCACCATTTTGTTTTTGGAACATAAGATGAGCACATGGTTTCGCCATCTCGTTAAAACAACAAAATCAGCGCAATAAATTTAAAGTCAGACAAAGGAGAAGAGTTCATACAATAATAGAATAAAGGCAGAAAGTCCATACAAACAGAAATTAAACAAATGCAGATATTTGTAGACATACAAATTATATGCCATTTAATATACTGAAGAGAATGAAATACTTATTGTAGGGAGAGATACAAAGAGAGAATTTGGCTAGGGAGGGATATAGATAATTAACTGCTAGTTCTAATCCTAATGAGGATAGAAGAGAAAACTCGTGACAAAGCAATTTATTGGTGGAATGACTAAAAATGCTTGTTTTAACAAAGTATGTTTTTCATGAACCAAAGTGATCGTTATTAAAATGGGGGATTCCGGATATGACACACGCAAGGTTACTGAGGTGAGAGGAGGCACACACGATATTTAGGTTGCAGAGAAAACCCACGGGTACTCTACACGGGTAAATGCAAATGACAGAGGAATGCTATGTACGTACTGAGATCTAAAGCCATGACAAATCTAAAAGGAAGGTGCAGTGAGAAAAGGAAATACATATACTAGAGAGCATACAGGTTTTACCGTCCGGTGTCAACTAAGTAAACCGGTGTCGACCGAAAAGTGAGCATCGGGTGACGGGAAGTTGCCGTATTTATGGGAAGAGCAAGAAGGAAGTGACATGAGGGCTTATGATAGTTTGGCATTTTCTTTATCTGAATATTTAGATCAGCAGCTGCATTCATGCCATGTCTTTTGAAAATTCAGACCTTTTCAGTGAGCACTGCCCGACAAAAGGCGAGAGAAGTAACTCATTAATTGTTCACCAATTTTTTAATTGATCATCCCCAACACGGCATGCTGCCAAAAGACGTTGGTCATGAGCCAGTTTCTATAGAGTGACTAACCAGACCTGTTTCATTATAAATTTTAAGTATCTAGCATTTTTTGTTCTTTTAAAATCCAAATAAAAAAAACCCAGTCGTCTCTTTTTTGGCCATTGAAAAATTAAATTGAAAAAAAATTCTTTATATTTTTTAGATGCTCATCAAGCATTCAAGCTCCATGACAAGAAAGATGAAGGGGCAGTACCAACAAAAGAGCTTGCCAATGTCTTCAAAAGTCTTGCTTTGCATGTAAATGATGACAAACTCCAACTATGGGTAGATGAGATGGACGAGGATGGTAAGTGTTTACAGTATTATTTATTCCTACTGGTTCTCTCACTCAATAATTAGAAAACCTTTCTCATATATTATGAATATGTTTAAAAATTATTATTTTGTACAACACAAAATTAGCAAATTTTACAGTTGAAAGTTTCTTCAAATGAGTTTTTCTCTTATCAGATTATCATTGATCTAGACAAGGCAGTCACTTGGATAATTTCAAGTTTGGAAAAGATAATTGTTTTTTTTTTAGAATATGTGTATTTCTTTACGTAATTTCTTTATTCAGGCATAATTGACTAATTATTAGGTTGTTACATATAAAATGTTGTTTTTTGAATAGTAATATGGTGGATAACATAAATAACAAAAAACGGTAAATATTTATTCAAAATATGACCAATTTGAAGCAATAACCTTTTCCGGACAATCTTTAAATGATAATATGCCATCTCTATAAACATTCATTAGGTTTAATGGTCACAAATTCAGTAAAAGCACAAATTATTGAACCTTTTATTATGAATATGAAGTTCAAAATGCTTGAAAAGATGATAATCTGTAGGAGAAATGTCAAGTTAATCTGGAGGATGCTGTAAAATATCCAAATTTCCAATTTTCTAAGCTTAGACACAGTCAACTAAGAGGTGTGGGGTCTTGCACTGTCATGGAGCATTTCATTCAGTTCATGTGGAACCCATTCTTCTAACTTTTTAACCTCTCTTATTGCCTTGAGACGACATGATATGGTTGCTTAAATCTCCTTAAATCTCAAGAAAGTCTCCAACTGTTCTTTATCATTGAGAACAGGTTTGGATCTCCCTCAAGGTTTATTACTGATATCCATATTTCCAGACTTGAACCTGTAATATGACAAGGGAAGGAGAAACTTAATTACATTTATGAATAAATTTGATTTAAAATAAATATTCAGAAGAAAAGCGTTTGATAATATTTTAGTATTTAGGATGGATGAGTATGTGACTATATTAAACAAAAATAAGGTGTGTGCATCTGTTTATGTATGTGTGTATGGGAATACACATGTTTGTATGAATGCATATGTGTGTGTATAAATGCGAGAACGATATGTGTGTGGGAATGTATATATCTATATGTGTTTGTTTATATGTATGTATGCGTATGTATGCGAGATAATTACATATCTCAAGCGAAAAGATAGTTTTCCGTTTCCCATGGGTCAAGTGAATACAAAGAGGCTTAGATCACCAATAAGAAAGACACCATTTTGACCATTAGGGACCTGGCGACTTGGACCCCCTGCAACCCGTTAAAGATAGCAGCCTCTCATTAAAAAGCTATTAAGGCTTAGAGTTGTTTTCTAAGCGGGAGAAACCGAAAGGAGACAAGAAAGAAAGAAAGAAAGAAAGAAATTGAGAAAGAAAGAGATGGGTAAAAGAAGTGGAAGTAAGAAGGAGAGAGACAGAAGGAAAAAAATAAAGCAAGAATGAAAAGACATGGGAGCCAGAGACAGGGAAAGACAATAGGGATATACAATCAGTAGATATAAATAGGACCAGCTTGAAACGAAAGGCAGTCGAGACGTTTTACGTTTTTAATCTTATTTCTGAATTTACTTAAAACGCTTTAGTTTTCTGATTTGCAAAAAAATTTTTAACTTTTAATATTTTTGTTAAGTGATTTTCATCATAAAGTTCAGTTGAAGTTTGGCAACTTTTCCGGGTAACTAGAGTTATGTCCCTTAGGTCTCTTTTCCAGGTAACTAGAGTTATGTCCCTTAAGTCTAGCAGTATAACTTCTGAAATTTATCTTTTCAACTTTCCAAACGGAAATAACACTAATCTCTGAGATTTGTTTCTCCTTCTCCCCTCTTTTTTAGCACATACCGTCATTAAAAAGGATATTACTATAGAATTATAGATAATATGAAATATAGGCTTAGCCTGTGGAGCCGAGCCATATATATATTGTCACATTATTCTTTTCTGGTGTAAAGCAGTAAAATTTAATAAGGAGTTTAATGATAGCAAGAATATTTTCATTCTGTGTGAAGCTGTGTTCCATTCTCTGCAGAGCGCCATGGCAAGAGTAAAATTAGAGTAGTCTTCCTTGGATTCTTGTCAAATCTCACGATGGAAGTGATTTCATGGGTCAGTAAGGAAAACATTGCTCTAGTCATAATAGAACCTCCACTATGGCTAAGCTCTATTATCTTTCTAAAATATAGTTTATTTGTCTGCATTTTTAATTTTAAACTGTAATATCTATTATCAAATACTTGGGTCTTAGTAAGCTTACTTTGTTGGTCACTACATTCTCTTGAGTGAGTAAGTTCAGCAATATAATTCATTAAGAATAAAAATTATCTGGTGCAAATAATTATAAATAAAAAGGAGTGATAATAACATCTTCAAATATGTCAAATATATTTTTCAATTTTTATGAACATGTACCACAGATAAATTTTCAATGGAGAAAGCCACCTTTCCATTGTCAGGCTTACTTTTTTTAAATATTGTAACTAATTATTTAATATTATCTGAATTGTAATTTTGATGCTAACTCTTGATTTGAACTTTATAAATTTGTACATTTTCAGCAATTGGTGTGATCAAATGGGAAAAATTCAAGATTATCTTTGAACGCAAAGTCCAGGAAGATGAAGATGAACGTGAATTAAGATCTGCCTTCCGAGTCCTTGACAAGAACAACCAGGGTGTGATCGATGTAGAAGACTTACGCTGGATCCTCAAATCACTAGGAGATGACTTGAATGATGAGGAAATTCAAGATATGATCAATGAAACAGATACTGATGGCAGTGGCACAGTAGACTATGAAGGTAAAGTATGAAATTGCAAATGGCCAACAAGTTTTCTTTGGTTTAGCTTATTACTGTGTTTATGAATTTTAATTCTTAATTTAATAATTCTTTTGTATTCTGTTACTTTTTAAAATCCTCTCTTGAAATATGATGGATTCTTTTTTAAACCAAAGAAAAAGAATAATCCTCTTATTTTTCTAATATGTATTTATGTATTGTATCGAATTGTTTTCCATTCTTAAATGTCCTTGTATTTAGCTGCAGGCCAGAAGAAATATTACCATATTTTCTTGAAATTCACTTTTTTTAAAAGAATTAACTTATTTTTTCTATGATTTGTATACTTTAATTCATAATCTGAATGCTTCTTACCTGTCTCTAGCAAAGATTCACTTTGAAATTTTATGCAAAGTACGGCCCACCAACTCTTCAGTACTCTTCAAACAGCACTCTTTTTGCACACACACACAATCTTATATGCATTCACATACAGGTACATACTCAATATAATTAAAATGTGTATAGGGTGTTGCTAACTGGTGTTTTCGACAGAATGTGAATACAGATATTGCCAGAGGTAATGTATTATATCTATTCAAAATTGTACACAACATTATCATTCTTCATTCCATTTGTTTGGGTTTTTTTATTAGTCACAAGTGATTATTCCTAACTACTTATATTTTTTTCAGACTGTTAATCACTACAAGTAATACAAAATGAACATTAATGAAAAAATCTCTGATATTGATTAATTTATATGTTTTTTAATGCAGGTTACAATGGAATCTATTCTTCTGTGTGTTCTCCCAAGAGAGTATTGAATTAATTACAATCCCTATACACATAAACTGTAACTATAATTAATATTATTGGCTACAAATATTAAATATAATTTGTAGCAAACAATTCTTTTGCTAGAAATAACAAAACCAATAAACATTTGAATTTGTTTGTCGAACTACTTCATAAAAAAACTTTACACAGACCCATATTTATTAAGGATTTGTATTTACTGTCTTTAATTCTAATACTTATTCAAAACTGATTTCGTTTACCTTAATGATAGCACTTCTTCTAATGTATCTCAAATGAACTCTATACTACCTTTCCAAACATGTAATACTGCATCTAAATCATTTATATTTACAAGGATGACTATTGAATTTTCTGAATTGAACAAAGGTTACATAATAAAAGAGTTTACGATCATCAGCAGATATGAAAAGTCTTAGTAAGTGCAGTTTTAGTCTTGTTGATTTGACAGAAACAAGAGTGACCATTGATTTTATAGATTAACAGAATTAAATGAAAAGATATTGTACCAGCTCTTCTATGATTGGTTATGGATAATGCAGCTCTGTATTGAGAGTAATGGAGAGTATTTTTAGATAACTTACATATAGCTGGACAGTAATCTCCATTTAATACATGTAATCAGGAAATTAAAACAATCTTGGCTATTGAAACAATACATTTAGGAGAGATATGACAACAGTTACAGAGGTAATTACTATGACTTGCCATGTACAGATTTTCTCATAATTCTTTCAGTCTAAAAAATGTTTAATTACTTTTGTATCACACCACTTTTATTAGATTGACTAGTTTTTTACCGTCATCCTAATTTTAGTTGTTTTTATACAACTTATTAATTCAGGCCACTGTTTCTATGGCAACAATAACAGTGCAATCGGAAATAAAGAGTAAGCCTTTGGTGAGAATCGAACTCACACCCTCATTGCCAGAGGGAGACTAGTTTACGCCTAGCTGCTTTTTAATAAAAGTGGTGTGTTACAATACTTCATCCAATAATAATAAAGATGGATTTACTTTTGTATCGTTATAAACTAAAATAGATAAGTCAAAAAGCTAGCAGGAGTGGAATGGATGATTTCAAAACAAAAGATTCATGCTAAAAATGCTTCATTATAATCAGGGGTTGTCAAAATTTTTAGACCATCCTTGACGGAATCTTTGATCACACATCAACCCCATGACAGGGCTTCAAAAAGAAATTCATCAAATATACCAGCACCACATACTAAAATGTACCAAATCTTCCAAAACGTACCAAATCCATAGTATATAATTATGTATCATTACAAGCTACCATGATTTTTAAAGTATTGTAGTTTACAAGGGAAAGACTTAGCACCTAAAGATTTAGATTTAGGCCTCTTTTAACAATGATAGTAAGCAATAATATCAAATTGCCAACATAACAATTGCTGTAACCAGACTCATGTCTGGTAGACATTTCTAACAAAGCATTTGTGGCATTCCACCTAATTATGCTTCATCAGCTGTTGCAAGCAATATGTGTTCATTGAATTATAGTGCATTTTTATTTTACAATAATCACTATGTTAGATAAATTAAATCCGTTCACCAAATTTGAGTTTTAGTAATAAATATTTGTGGCAACTTGCTGGAGTTATGGTAAATGGAGCACGGTAAGCATTATGCAAGCTGTTTCCTGTTTTAATTGTTTACCAGTCTGTGGTAGAGACCAATTCCTGGTTCAGAAGAGAATTTTTCAAGTTTAAAATCTTGACTTGTTGGCTGCTATCTACAATAATTTTTGTCAAATACTTAGGCAGTTTTACTTTAATTTACTTTAAGATACTTATATTATTTTAAGTTTTTGTTACTCATCTTCACTATTGAAATGCACTTTTAAAAGATTAATAATAAAATTTGTAAGTATAAGAATTAGAGTTTTAATCTCACACTCATATTTTTAAAATAAAAATTTACTTTTTTACAAAGCATTTTTTATTTGATTTTGCATAAAACAAACCCTTTTCTGTGTCTTAATAAGTCAACATCAGAAAGTGAACATTGTTGTTTAAGCTCAGAAAAACACTTGAAAAAACTTCTTCTTTGACACTTTTTAACTCAGAAACAGATTTATACAAGGTATTCATAACTTTGTTCTAATATTTTTAAGGGAGATTCTATTATTTCACCAAATACACCAGAATAAGTATTTCATTAGTATCCTTCCTTATAATCAAAAGGAGTTGACATTTAAAGACAAACGCAATAATTCCAACAATATTGATATCAATTTACCTACAATGGTTTAGAAGTTTTAGCACAATCAAATTCAAATCTCTAACCAGGAATAAATGGTTTCATTTCAGACACTTGGTCATATGAATGTGAAGAAAATAAGTCAATATGGAAATTAGTTTGACATCTCATTTCTAAAAATGTTGAAAAAAATAAAAATGAAACATCTCTCACATTTTAAGCATTTAATCCTTGAAACTGTCCTCTGTGTTTTACATGCACAACTTATACCACATTAACAATGTTGCTATTGACCATATATACTTATTTATTTAAAGGACTCATATATCACACTTGCCTGCTAATGTGTGTATAACCTTATCACAATACTTGTCTGTGTTATATCTAAACTTTCTGCTAGTTTCTGCACTTTAGTATCCTTCCTTATAGTTGCTTTTATCTAATTTATACATTTGTATCTACATTTTTATAATTGCAGATACATATTTATTGGCATAAATACATACTTCAGCATTTTCACTATGAGACATTTGTATCTTTCTCTTCCACTTTCACTCTTTCTCTCTCTCTCTCTGTTGTCTCATGTAATAGCATTGGTGCCCATCACTACTAAATATAAGTCTTTGATTTTTCTACTTTCAAATTATTCCCAATCATTTTTCTCAAACATGTCTTTGCCAAAATATTCTTTTATTTCTTTTTCAAACATATTCTTTGGAACACTCAATTTTTTTCATTCCTTATGGAAATCTAGATTTTAATCTCAAAATACTTTTTTACACAATACAAAGTAAGTTCAACCCTATGGATTAGACATAAAACTGTACATTTGTTTTATTAATTGATAACTGATAATGCTTTTATTAGCTGCAGGAAACAAAATCAGTCATACAGCAGAATTCAGTTAATCAGAGATCCATCACTATTGTGTGTGTGTATGTGGCAGACCTGCTGGATCACCTATTTTCTATTTGAAATACTTGAAAAATTCCACCAGGTCTAATCATAGATCTGTACTGAAAGAAATTTTGCTATTACCATAGGCGTATGAGAACTGTTTGGTTAAGGGGGGCAGCCACACCTCCCTAAACTAAGTTTAGCAAACATAAATAATACAAACTTTTGTACAAATATCTTTCTTGTCTCTGACTGAAAAGTATTATAGAAGTGATAAAAACTGAATATTACATCATTTAGTATTTCTTTTTGTAAATCTGCTTCTTAAATGTGTTAAATTTGCTTTAATAAATCTAAAGATTTTACATGTTTATCACCTTTGAAAAATAAAATTCAAAAGTACAAATTCATGTACATTTTTAAAGAAAATATGTTTATCGGCATTCAATTTTTTTCAGAAAATATGTAATAATTGTTTGCTCTTTCAGATATCTAAATACTTTGTGATTTAAAACAATATATTATATTTATATATATATTAATATTTCAGCATAAACCAATTTTCTTTTTCATAACTTTTTTCTTTTAACTTTCTCTCTGTGAAGACTTTCATTATTAATCTAAAATTTAAAGCAGGGATTTCTATCTGACATTGTTGCTTATTGTTACATGTTAATGGTATGAATATAACTTGACTTAGTTATGTCTGTATTAATGCATTATTTCTACATGATGTTGATGCCAAAGAATTCTAGTTTATTTATCAAATGAAATAAACTTTCTCAAAAATAACCTAAAAAAATAAAATTATGTTTTATATTTTGTCAAAGAATTATTCCCTCTATCTATTAAAACATGACTTTTAATATTTTTAATATTTCAAGATTTATATAAGTAATGAACAGTTTAAAAATTAATTTAAAATAAAATTTGAGTGTAATGATTAACATTCTTTAAAGGAATAAAACTATTTATTAGATTTTATAAAACATTGCTCTTAATTGAGCAGATTTAACCCTTTTAGCACTATGGCCTTTTTGACTATATAGCAAAAATCACTATTTAAAATTTGTTTATCTATTTATTTAATTACATTTTTAGACTGATATATCGCCCATGTAGTGTTTTTGGCTACATTATTCAGTTCGATATATCGGCCTGGCAGTGCTTATTTGGTGAAGACATTGTTTTTGTGACAAAAACAAATCTTTATCTTAACAAATGTTGGCATAAAAATGATTTCCACACATTGATATGATTGAGCATAATAAACACATGCTTAGAACTAAAAAAAAAAATCAAGGTTTTCCTCAGATGAACTGAAACATTTTTATACATCATGAATAATTGATTTTATATCTACTGCAAGACACAGTAGTTATTCAACAGTAGTTTAAGGACTCTATTTATCATTAGAACAGTGACAATTATTAGGGAATATTTTTTTTATTGATTCTTGTATAATCTATTACAAACTCTTTATTTTTATATTTTAAATGTTCATTCAATTATTATTTTGGAGTTTGTATTTTTTTAATATTTTAATAATGTGATTTTTTTTGTTCTTAAAAGGAAATAATTTTTAACTTTGATTGAATAAAATAAAACTTTCAGTGTACAAGAAGTGTGACAAATTTTTAATAATTTTTAATGCAAAAGAGTTATTTTATTGAGTTATGTTATTTATTAATTTAATATTAAATGATGACATGTTTTTCATTTAGCTTTGTTTCCATGTAAAGATTTCTAAGCTGTTTTCTGTCAAATTTAATCTTTTGAGTAAATTTGAAGCTAGAGAAAGCTTAAAGTCTTTAGTCCCTGTCATTTCATAAGTTATTATGACATGTTCTTTTCTATATTCAATATAATTCAGTTTAACAGGTTTTGCTTTCTATTGCTTTCTTCACAATCGTCTTCATGTCTTTTGTATTTCCAACTCCTCCTGCTTAACCACCAACCTTCAGTTTCTTAATTCATTTGCAACATGATTGTCAACTCAGTTTTTATGTCAATGTTTCATAGTGTGACCATTTATAATTCTTTCCCTGTATCCCTCATTCAGCCCAGCAATATTTAAAACTTTTTTCTCTGAGTGATGACTATCCCCCCTTCCTCTCCTTTTTCATTGGTCTGACGCCTCATTGCAAATTCCTTTATTCGTAATCTGGATGTCTAGGTCATCAATAATGACCTAGTCTTTCCTTCACCATTTACAGTATTTGGCACTTTACAGTACCCCCTGCTGCACGGTGTGTGCTGCACGCATGTGTGTACATATACATCCTGTATGTGTGTGTGTGTATGTGGAATGGATGTTGCCAGGCGCACAAAACATCCACGTATATCTCACACATACTTCCCAAATGCATGGGTGTGACAAATACATCTGAAATTAGCATGCAGTACGTTGAAGGATTTTTTTCTTTTTTTTTCCAGTAGACTCCTTGCGGAGCATAGGGCCCGCATTGCAGTTTCAATAGCAAGTAGGTTTTACAGGGTGGAGTTGCTAGCCCCACACCAAAGATGGTCTACCCTACAGGGCCAAAAGGCCCCAATTGCCCTGCTATTTACCCATAGCTGGGGGGAGAAGTGGATTCATGACTTTCCCAAAGGCATTAGTGCAAAGTGATTGTAAGCAGCCTCAGCCATAACTTGAACTCAGTTTGCTGATTCCATTTTCCATGCCGGTAACCGCTACGCCACTCTGCGCCTCCAACCACTTTGTGTGATTGAAAGATTACCTACAGTTAATAGGTAATTCTTCATCATAGGTAATAATGATGAAGGATTACCTATTGTTAGCTAATGATGAAGGATTACCTATTGTTAGCTAATGGAAATATACATTACGGTGTGATCGGTCAAGTGAGTGATTTGTGGTCAGAAGTTCTGATATTAAAATTATGCAGCTGCTGTTTTGTTACTGAATATTGACCTCAATATATGTTAGTAAAACCTTAAGTGTATCATCTCTGAAATATCTATGCACAATGAACAAGAAATGATTATTAATTTCTATAATAAGTAGTAATTTATAGTTTATTTTAAGAAGATTTCTTTGCCTCATGGTGTTAATGAAGGAAGATAATTTGGACTCATTTGTGGATCCTTCTACCGAGTTGAACACACTGAGATAGCAACATCTTTATAATCTTTATACATTCTCACACTTAAGACACTTACTTAAAGGTATTCAAAATGTATCTTGCCATAGATCACTAGCTTATAAACAGGATGGATCAAAAAGAAACTATTTTGACTAACTGTAGCTCCATAGTGTCTATTATGATTATTATTTGTATTTTATTCATTTATTTTCACTCACTGAGAGTTCACACCGGTAGTAACTGGTGGCTTACACTGGAGATTAAGTGACGGCAAGCCTCCTTAATTCTTTAGTACTCTTCTTAGTATTCTAGTAGTTTTCAGTAATGCTGTCATCTGGATCATCTCGATTCTTCCTCAGATTTTCAGTTCTTCCAACCTTTTTGCCAGGCTCTTTGAGACCATTTCAAGCACTCCAATAATGATAGACACAACTGTCGCCTTCATGTTCCACAATCTATTCAGTTCTCTTGCAAGTTCTGCATATTTGTCCAGCTTTTCACATTCTTTCAATTGTATTTTGTGGTCTGCTGGAACAGTGAAATTCATAATCTGACAAGTTTTCTTCACCGTATTTACAATAACTAGATCTGGTCTTCTGGACTGGATTGAGTGATCCGTTTGAATCTCAAAGTCCCAAACAATTTAATTTTTTTTATTCTCTAAGACAGATTCTGGTTAATGCATATACCATTGGTTTGCATGGTCAAATCCTAGTCGTTTGCACAGTTCCCAATGGATCACTCTCTCCACCCAGTCATGCCTATTTTTGTATTATTACTTATTATTACTATCATTATTATTATCCATATCTTGGGATATTTGACTTGCATGTTTGAAACCCCGAACTTAGTACCAAAGAGCACACTTTCTTTTAGTCTGTCACTCTATAGATTATGTTGTTTATATTTTTTTCTTTCTGAATGGACAGTTTCATAAATCATCATTTTTTTACTCCCCATTTTTAGCAAAATTGAATTTGTTTTTTTAATACTAAAGCTGGTTTATAATCTTTTTCTTAACTCTAAACGGTCACCCTGTAGTGTGCAGTAAAATAGAAAATACTATGCAACCTCCTGTGTGTTGTAAACGTTAGGGGAAATCTATAGAAATGTTAAAATGCAATGTTTTTAGAAGTGTTGTGTAAATCAAATGAGGCAGATGATTAATTTTTTTCATTTTAGATTGCTTTAAAAACATTTCAAGTGTTCTAAAGTCTACTGTAGGAGGAAATATGTGATAAAATATTATCTATGTCTTCTTTGTACATTTGGCTTAGTTATCATTAATAAATAATTCCTTCAATATATTTTGAATGACACAATATCTGATGTAGATATCATAACAATAGCATTTTGATTTTGAGGTCTGTCAGAAGCAAGTATATTAGGTCGTTACACATGAAATGTCGTTTTTTTTTTGAGTGAATAATGCTAAAAGTAAAAGATTTACTAATGTATTTGCATTTTTTGTAAATAGAGATATAATTCGTTATTATTGGAGGTTTTTGAGCCCTTAACAACAAAGGTATTTACCCAAGAAGCAAGACAGATTTTCAAGTACAATTTAAAATGAGGACATAATGCTTAATGCTGATCAAGCTGCTGATAACGTCGACAAAGCATTTGGAGTGAACATTATTACAGTGCAAACTGTTCAGTATTGGTTCAATAGGTTAAGGTCTGAAAATATGAATACCAATAATAAACCTGTTCTTAATGATGAAGAATTATCGACTTGGCCAATGACCCATGAACAACAGTTCAAGCACTTTCTGGAAACTTTAGGACTTCGACAGCAACCATATCATATCATATCAAGGCAATAGGAAAGGTTGAATAGTTGAAAAAATGGGTCCCACATGGACTGAATGAAATGCTCCATGATAGTGCTAAACCTCATATCTCTCAACTGTCTGTGTCTAAGCTCAGAGAATTGGGATATGAAGTCTTGCAGCATACTCTTTATTTACCTGATATTTCTCCTACAGATTATCATCTTTTCAAGCATTTTGAACTTCATATCTAATAAATGGTTCAATGATAGGGAAGCCATAATTCATGCTTTTACTGAACTGAACTAAACCCAACATTTTTATAGAGATGGCATATTATGATTAGAGGACCATTGGAAAAAAGTTATTGCTTCAAATGAGTCATATTTTTTATTGAATATTTTCTATTCTTTTGTTTATATCATCCTTCATCTTACTATTCAAAAAATGACATTTCATATGTAACAACCTAATACATTACTGATTTCCAGAGTTCTGAGATGAAATTTCTTCATTATAGCACTTTTTAAAATTATTATTTTCATCTTTGTTGTTTTTAACACAACATTTTAGCTTATATGTTCTTTGGCCTTCCTCAGTTAGATGTTGTATCTGGTGGTCTAGAAGTCACTTGGTGCTTTCTTTTCTTTAGCAACTTCTAAAGACCTCAATATGCAACATACGCCTAAGGATTACTTACAGATATAAATAAAGATGAAGATAGTGAACAAAAGAATTGTGTGGAATAAAGTATACATCGCAATAGCAATATTAATTATTGTTCTAACAGCAGGATATTGAGTATCAATATTTTAATATATCATATACAAAGAAAGATAACTCTGATACTGATACTCAACATTTGAGTGTAAGTAAAAGTGAATTGAAGCCCCCAAAAAGTGTATGCATTTATATTGTGTTAGATTGAAGTTGACGGCGGACAAGTGGATCTACAGAGTCTAACATTGAGTTGCTCTATTATTTCCAACAAGACCATTTTCTAATACATCAAATAGGCCTACATATTTTCTTTTAAAATTCAAACTTTTTAGCTAAATGGTGCAGCCAACAATACATCCATTATAAGCTATAAGTTATTAAAATCTACTTATCAAATGAGTGGAAATGTTGAAATCAATTCGAGGCTTGAATGCATGTATACTTATATATATATAAAATCAAAACATGATTTAAGAGCTGAGGAGAACAAATTGAAAAGATAATAATTTTTATTAAAATAATGTATTGTATAAGCTAAAATAATACATCATCGCCAAACCTTTCTATATCTTTCTCTCTCTCTCTTACTCATTCAATCTCAGCCTTTTGTTTTATATACTTTGAAATTTTGGTTATCCATGTATAAATCCACTGTATAATGATTTTCTGAAAAAGAATATTCAGATGAAGGAATTATTTCTGTTATTAGTCTGTTAAATTTTAAATATTTATTAAATATTTTCTGTATGGTCGCTTTGTTTTTCTTTGCTGACTACATTTCTATCTCCTATCTTTCTTCTTCTTTATATGTTCTTTTCTTCTTTTTCCTATGTCTTTGTATCTATATCTATTCTTCTGCTATGCTTCCTTTGAAGGGCTCTGTTTAGTTTTACCTACATCTTAAAAAAAAAGAAGTTGAAGATGGAAAAAAGTTGTCAAAATGAAGGTTACTTTTTCTCAATGCATGTGTCGATTAGATCTTTGTCATACATGATGTAATTATTGGTTTTCACATAGGATAAAATATCCTCATATATTTAGATTTTAGTTTGTTGGATGTTTTATTGGTGTTTATAAATGTAGTTTTTAAGCTCTTTATAGATATAGAGGAGGCCTCCATCTTTTAAAAAATAATGAAATAAAATACATGGTTGTTGGATTCTAAAAAATCAGTGTCAGTTTGAATAATTGGTTGGTGTATATAAAAAGTTATTGCAGAAGAGGAAAATTTCTTTAAGGATGTTGATAAATTCACTCTGGGAAATGAGAAATAAAAAATGAATAAATAAAGAAATGAAAGTCCAGTGTGCAAGAGGTGGCAATAGTTAAATTTGTTCATCTTCATAGTTTCTGCTGCTTATACGATTGTGTTTGGTGTTTTTAGTGAAGATTTACTTTGCTAAATTGAAATAATTTATGAGTAGCAGGTACAGCTGATTGGGAAGCATTGATGTCAGTAATCAAAAGATGTTTTTCTTATAACAAAGTTAGCGTCAGTAAAAAATATTTCAACAAATTTAAATAATTTTCTTCTGTTTTTCACTTACACAGTTTCTCTAGAAGCAAAATACAGGTTTCTGATTTAGCATTTGTTTTTGATTTTCAATATTTGCTAAAGTTGTTACTATTTGGCACAATTGTGATTACTTTTAGGTTAACCAATACCTTTCTGCAGATTTTATATTTCGAGGGAATTTTCATTGGCTTAAGTCTTTTTTAAAAATTTTATTATGCTTTGTTTTTTTTTTTACCCACAAAAAAACAAAACAAAATGTCTACCTTGTTGTGAGCCAAGTGATTTTTCTCCCTTAAATCTGTTGAATTTTGTGCAGTTGAAACCTGGCTATTTCGTCTGAAGTGGAAATCTGGAGAGAATCTTTCCCAGATTTTGCTTCATTTCGATTTGTTATATTTAAACCCACTCTACTGCCATGTCCCCTTCCCTAACTTCACAAAAGCATGTTTTCTCTCACTAACACTGGTGCAACTATGGGACCTGGCCGGTCTGATATACAGGGATAGGTACCAAGCTGATTTAATGGAAACAAATACCAATCAAGCCAGTCTTCTGCTACAGGAATTGCATTGAAATTGAAGGATTCTTACCACAGAGTGTAAGGTAGGACAATTCAATTCTTGTTAGAGAATGCAAACACAAAAATAATAGCAACAGAGTTACATAAAAGTGAACTCACGAAGAACAGGCATTTTCCAGTGTGTGCATTTACTGATCCCCACTGTAATTAAACATGGGAAATTTGTTGGGTTTACCAGGTCCAGGTGAGCTCCTGTTCTACAGCTTATCTTGTTTTAGATCTCAGACATAAAAAGAATGACCTGTCTCCAACCTGTAAACTGCTGTCACTATCTTATTACTATGCAATATCAACACTATCACCTTTTGGGAGCAGTTTGCCTGCAGCTATTCAACTGCTGTACTGCCTTCTCCATTTCTCGACAAATACGTTACCGAAAGACGATCCACAAGACGGTGTATCGTGCTGGAATCTTCTTTCAAGATCTACCCTACAACGTTTAAAGTCAACTTCTAAGAGTTCAAGCTGAATCACTTTATACTCTTCTAACCTCCATACCCAGCCCTAATAAGAAATGCTTATCTCCTTGGATTACCTGGTAATCCCTGCTCAATAGAGGATTTGAGTTACAAAACAAATAGAGGAAATCGATAGATATTTAACCGGGAAGAGAAGAAAACTTTAATCAACAAAACAAGTAGATGTGGGTATTTTAAATCTGGAGAGCCATATATCCACACATCATTTAACTTCAAAACTTTTCTATCATCTGAATTTTTAAAAGAAAATGAAATCAACCCGAACCAAAAAAGAAGCATGTATAAGTTGTTAAAGTGGACCATGTATAATCAGTTAGTGTTGTTTATGGTGCACACTAAGGGAAGTAATTATGTAAGCAGCAAAACCTGTGAATACACATAGAGTCCTTCCTTTTACTGATTATATTCTGAATTCACTTTGGTGAAAGTGAATGTGCGCCTTTTAATACATCTCATACTTCAGGAACCTACAGAGGTATATGCATCCATAGAAATGCGCGCGTTAACTAATCATCATGCCACTGAGACTCATGCATTGGATTTTAAAATAGTCTAGACTTAAAACTGATATATTTATCTCTGCAATTATTATCTTGAAATAGAAACTTCAAAACTTGGGTTTAAATTCACCATAGAATTGTGTCCTTCCAAAATAGCCGAGAGGAATGCTGTTAAATAAAAAAGAAACATTTTAAAATTTAATTTTTCATCAATTGAAAATACGAATTGTTCAAGATTCACAGAATTCCCTAAGTTACCCGAACTTAACCATGTGCCTAAAAAAAAAGAATTGAACTTTAAAAGTGTGATTAGAATATGAGGCCAGATAAACACTTTCCTTAAGTAAGAATTAAAGGAAAGTAAAAAAATTCAATACAGTCACCAATTACATTTTTGTTATGTTTTAATTTAACCAAGGAGGTTTCTACCTACTTTGCACTTGATAACTGAAGGGGTTTTGTCCTAGAAGGGTTTTGTCTGGACCCCTAAAATCATACCTCCTAATGAACATAACATCAAATAAGCATTCCTCTAAAGATATAAGACCACATTTACTATAAAATGTGATAGTATCAAGAAACTACTGCAATGAACTATAAGCCATAATAATTCAAGCATAAAGATGTAGCGTTGGGATAAAAGGATACATGAGAAATATCTAATATTTTAAAGAAAGGGAAATGAATATATTTTACAATGGGACAAAAGATGGCGGCCTTAAGTTGCTCTGTTCATACTACCCTCCTCACGCATGTGTACAATGTAAATGCATTTTGTCTTTTTGCAGAATTCAAAAATCTGATGACCTCTGAGTGAACTGATTGCCCATCACCTGTCCACCCGTATAGATTGATTCCGTGCACCTCGAACGAAAAACGAGACACAGAAACATGTTCTTCTCCAGTGTTCATCATCTTCCCCATGCATCCACATTTCTGAGATGACAACTCTGACATGCTGCCATCCCCATACTGCAAAAATGACTGCTGGTCTCTTTTCACCAATCTATAGAAGAAGCCTGACCTTACATGTCCAACTTGCAGCAATTTAACAATAAGTTTTTATATACAGCTGCAGCAAAAACACACATTGCTGGACATTGCTTAATATCATTTCTTTATCGTTGTCTTTGTTTAACTCGTAGTATTAGCCATTTCACTGACAATAATTGTGATAACAAATTGCAATAGATTAACTTATTTACTAAAGTCGCAATGAAAAGATAAAAAGAAAGATACAGCTGAATACTAAATTCTTCATTTTCTTTCTTTCTGTCATTTGGCCTGTACTAATTTTCTGAAATTCGAGTAGATTAAATAGATTTCATAAATCGTACCAACTAACTGAAATAGATAGTAGAATCGCAAACTAACCGATCTTTATGGAGAATATGGAATGTTTATTTTTTATGATCTTTTATATTTACAGATACTATATTGTATCTTGTAAAATTAAAAACTTTCTATGTGAAATGTTCCCTGGTTGGTATATAATTTATTTATTGAACTGTGAAAGCTTCTTACAGAAGCTTTGAGTTAACAATGACAACATGTGAGGGCATTCTATAGTTTAATGAAAAGACCCAAGTACCTAAAGTGTTATTTTTGACACCCTTGAATGATAGTGTATATCAGATTGTATACATGTATAGACTATCACATTAACACAGTGGTTTATAAAGTATAAAGATAGATTATCATTGTGTATTACATTTTCATTATCATTGTTATGGAAAAAAAACGTTTACAGTATCCTTTTGTTGAGTTTTATGTCATTACTTGTTTTAAAAAAAGCAAAAAAAAAAGCATTTTTGATGTAAGCAAAATGTCTGATTTCATCAAAGCAGGATCCTGTAGAAAATTCTCATCAGTATGATTAATTTTGCTATTGACCATATTGTACAATGTAATGCATTGATGTCTATAGGTTTATATAACTCTATGTATATTCTCTTTATGTTAGGCATGCTTGTCTATAACAATACTACAATTACAAATTGTAATATTAACAGATTAAATTTTATTAGTGGGCAACAATGTTTCTTGTTTTAGCTTCAATTGCTTCTATTTTTTCCTATCATTAAACTATGGCAAAGAAAGTTACAGTGGGATTGGGGGAATGTAAACCATACATTAATAAAATAATATAGGTAGTTATATCTCATATGTTTTTATGCTGTAACTTTCTGTTATTGATTGTAAGCTAAAAGAACCAGATTATGATAAGTGCGTGAATATGTTAATTGCATGTTCTGTATACAGCATTAGATAGCTGTCAATAGCTAACAAGCTAACATCTACCAGTGCTCTGTATATATGTTGCATTTGGACTGTTCATATTTTCAATAAAATCCAGCCTAAACTTATGATTGCGATTATCATCTACAGTGCTACTATTCTTTTTCAAGTTTTATTTCATTGATTTTTCTTTCGGTCAATGAATATAATTGCATTAAAGTAAATTATGGTTTTGTACAGTACAAAGTTATTATATAGATCAGACAGTCATGTTCTGAAATATAGTAGACCCAAACGATATATAAAGAGAGTTATATGAATTGTATATACCTTATCTAGGCTGCAATAAATCAACAATTGTAAAGTTAGATCATTTTTACTTGTAATTTAAATTTTTGCTATTCAAAGAAAGAAAAACTTAATTCTCAGTTTTCATTGGGAATAGTTTAGGGGTTGTATTTTTTTAACCAATTATACAATGTCATATATTAAGTAATACTTGCTTCTCAAGAACCCTCTGTAGGCTTTTATGCATGAGAACTTGCATATCTCTTCTCAATTGGTACATAACAATCAGGGAGTGATACACATGCTATGATGACAATCATTTCTTTACAAATTTAATAGATTTTCACAATGTAATGAAACAAATAGAACACAAAAGACATTGATAATTTTATACTTTTTCAAACCACTGTAGCTATCAAATTTCTGGAAACTCATCAGAATTTTCTTCTTCTTAAGTTTATAAAACAATTTTATTTTAAAGTGCCTTTTTTACCCCCCCAAATAATTTTAATTGCAATATTTGCAAATTTAGATTTGTAGAAATAGAGAGAATAATAAGAAACTAGTTTCAAACCATCAGAACAAAAAGAATTAAACAATGTTCTTTTTGATGAACATAGATAATTGAATATCAGTTTCATTTATTTTGAACATAGTATTATCTGATTTAATCTTATATGACTGTATTTTTGCCATCAGTAAATATCATCTCCCAAATATTAAAAACTTTGGTTCAATGTAAAATGTAAAGTCCATGAAAGTCCTGATGAGTTTTGTTGTCAATTGTATGGCCAACAGTCCTGTCTGTACTAACACAACTTCTACCTAACCTCTTGTCTGCACCTCTCCTTGCTTCTCATTGTGTTTTATAAGCATGATAATCTTAGCTTTATTTTCTTTGCCTTTTCGTATGCTCATAAGATTTTTCTGTCATTTCCAGAGTTCTCTAAACTGATGTTGGAGTGAGTTATCACACACACACATGCTGGCGTAATGCGTCTTAGCAACTAAGATGTCGCACTCAGTGTGGAGAAGGAAGAATGTGTGCCCTATCCAAAAACGGCAAAATATATGGATCCCTTCATATGTTCATTTGCAGAATATATCTGCCACAGGCAGTACTTGCCTTTTGTTTCTTTCTCTGTCAATCTGTCCGTCTGTTTCTCTCTCTCTCTCTGAGTTTTTTTTTTCTTTCTTTTTCTTTTGAACTTTTTTATTTGAAGTGGAAAGAACAGCCACCACAATTTTTATTTAAGGGGAAATAAAATTTATAATCTTTCATTATTATGATAATGACTTGATAAACAAAATACAAAAAAAAATATATATATATATATACATGGTGTGGGGGTGGGATTAAGTACATTTCTTTCTCTATATTTATTACTTTCTTTCAGTATTTCTTTATTATTTAATAAAGAAAAAAAGAAGAAAAACTACCTTTTTTTTTTCATTCTATTTTTACTTTGATATTTATTTGGGAGTGGTCTTTCATTGTCGGTCATCTCTTTCTGATTCAAAAGCACCACAGGCTGCTGCTCTCTCTTTCTTCTTCTCTCTCTTTCTCTTTCTCTTTCTTATTGTATTTTGGATTCCCAATCTCCTTTCATTCATTTCTTATACTCTTTGGTTCCATTATTTTTTTTGGCAATTTCTCTCTTTGGAAAACAAAGGAAAAGGCAACGTGCTTCTACTACTGAAAGAATGCCACTTGCATGAAATTACTATTACAGACTAAAGATACTAATTTAATTATTTTCAAAAAACAAAAATGTTGCAATATTTAAAACTACAAGAATAACAATGAGCACAAAAACAAGAAAAAAAGCAATTAATTTGCCCAGTAACTTGTTAGATTGTGTTCTTTTGTTATAAATTTTGGTAATAAATTATTCTCCCAATATTCTTTTGGAATTTTATTTATCTTTTCTTTTCCTTTTTTTTGTTGACAAACTGTATAAAATGTCAAATTCCACACAGGTGATATTGAATGCATTCTACAAAGGTGATAT
>VCCN01000158.1:5776836-5790869 GCA_006491835.1 Architeuthis dux | reverse complement strand
GGGGGGGTGGGTGCACGGTAGACCCTGCTGGCCCCCGGCCTAATACTTATTACTTGTTTTTGTGATAAACGACTTCTGAAAATTCAATAAATCTATAATAATATTATTATACATAACTATTGGAGGTAAAATTAATCAAACGTTTCACAATGTGTAATGTTAAACAAAACAACGAATTAATTTATGATTGAATGATTTATGTAGATAGGGAATTTCGAAGCAAAAAAAAATAGAACAAAGAGATTCATTATAAAAGGAGTCAGGACTCTAGTATCGACGTCAAAACACTTAAGATGTTAGACGAGGCGCTGATTGGTAAACAGGAAATTGCCAATTGACACCGTAACTAAGCAATCTCGTAAGTGTCTGCTTGCCAGGAATTGATTCACAATAATCAAGTAATAAAAACATGCCACATCAGCCATTAAGTGAATCGGCGTAGTATGTCCGGTAGAGCTGACACAATTATACAAGAATCCAATAACTATATATTATACAATAACTTTTTTTTGCGAAAAAAATGCATTTTTTCCAAAGGTCCGAAAAAACATTATTCTTTAAAAAAAAAGAGTTTAAAATATTTCTGCGAACTCAATAATCTTCATGGGACCACCGGAAGTGACCCAACCCGGACTTTGAGAAATAAAACTAAATAATAAAAACAATTACTGTCAACTTTTTTTATCTGACAGCAGGGAAATAGGAAAGGTGTGCGTGCGTATGTGTGTGTATGTCTTTGCTACTATTTTTAAAAAAACGACACTCGTACCAAAAATTGCTTTTTTATAAAAGAATTTAAAAAACTGTTGTTAGAAAGTGTCTACAAGGTGTGTACCAATATTTGCCCAAGGAAGATACAGAAGAGTAGATAGATAGATAGATAGATAGATAGATAGATAGATAGATAGATAGATAGATAGATAGATAGAAATACAGATAGTTGGAAAGATAAAGACAGGCCGATAATCGGATAGATAGACATATAATTTAGTTAAAATAATGTAATAAAAATGAGAGGCGCTCTCCATGTGCCTAAAATGGATCTAGGAAGAGACGGACCGGCGGAAGCGTACATCAGTTGTTTCCCTTGCACTGTAATATTTTCGCTCACAGACGAAAATGAATGACATTAAGAGGTAAATTGGTTGACAGCTTTAACCATAACAAAAAGGTATAAAAGTCAAATATGCAGAGAAATGACGTTAGCGATACTTTAAAACAAATAATAACTTCCGATTAAAAATGTTAGTGTGCACACATTCTTTTATGAAACGTTAATAAAATGTTTGACGACATAATCAAACTTTTGTTTTAATTTGCGATTAGGATTGCCTAACACGAAAAGAGATAATCAAAAGGTTTATTTAGGATTGGTAAAATTAATCAAACATTTATGTAAAAAAAAACCAAAGAGATATTCATTATAAAAGGAGTCAGGAGTTCCGCATGAGCTCAGTACGAACCTGTGTCATCACAAACAACAACAAAAATCCACTAAAACCAACCACTAGACATCCAATCACATTCAACACATGTTACTTATTTAGATCTCGAATTAAGGAGTTTTCTCTTTTCATTATATGTTATTATTTTTAAAATTTCTTTTAGACATAAATGAAACAAGTGAAACAAAAATGAATGATGATAAGTAATATAGAAGTAGAAACTAAGAAATCTTTTTAAAAAGTTTAATAATTAAGATAATTAAGACCTAAATACAATTATATTGCGAATAACCGGCAGAAAGAGAGCGAGCTGGGGACAGAGATAAATACAATAATAAAGGATAAAAAAGACATTAAGATGAATAAAATAACGAGGCAGATAGCTAGTGGAAATAGAGAATAGATAAAGAAAGACATTAAGCTGATTTGATGACAACTTGGAAAAAGGCAACCCATGACAGATAAAATACAGGGCCATAAACCAGATCAAAGGAATTAGCAGTGATAACAACGAAAACATCGAATAAGGACCACAAAAACAAGACACACCCTAAAACATACCCACAAATTAAACGAGGGACCAACCGGAAAAAATGGAAAAAAGAAAAGAAAGGAAGAAAAGGAAAAAACGAAGAACTTTTTAGTATAAAATGGTTTACATAATATCGATTTATATCCACTTGAATAATCTTGAAGTGAAACCAATTGTACAATTTGTGGATCAATAAAAAATCTTTTATATATAGAGAGAGACATTTTAATGAACTAACAAAATGAATATTTTTTCTTTCTTTTTTTCTTCAATTATTAGACATGTCTTATTTGTTTTTGATATTTCTGCACTTGTTGTTTTTGCTAAGTAGAACTGTTGTATTGTTAAAGAAAAATGATAGGATTGTTGAAAATGTAATAAGCCCAAAAGGTTAGTTAATTAATGTACTTTTGCTTTCGGGTCACCTGCGCACATTTCCTTTTCGGAATGATATACTTTGTGTAATCCAGTATTGTTGCAAGACAGTTTCTGAACCTTTTTTTCTTTTGGTAAGGGATTTGAGAGATGTTTTTGTCCAGGTATACCATTGAAAAATGGAACGAAAAGTCGTGTGAGTCGAGCAGATGACCACTGCCTGAGGATTCTTGAAGTTGTAGCCCAAGGTGCATATTGAAAAAATAGATTGAAAACTGTGATGAATTGGGGTTTGGAGTTAAGGAGATGAGCGTAAAATGATTTTGCACTTGGCGATATGTATTCGCTTGTATAAGAGACGAGAAATGGTGATTGCGTGTTTTTCGTGAAAGTAATAAGGAGAGCTTACTGATTATAGGAATGTTGAAAACAAAAAGGTTGAAGTTAAAATGGATTATGTAAAAATAGCAGGCTGTAAATAGTTTAAAGAGACATTTAAAAGTAATTAAAAATAAATTTAATAAGGTGAAGTATTATGAAGAGGATAGAAGAGTTAAATGAAAATTAATACTGCGTATTAATCTTGAAAAAGAATGGGAGGTATGTACCATAGTACCCCTTAGAAGGGGGTAAAAGAGTGGAAGATAGATAGATAGAAAGAAGGATTGTATCGGTGTAGAAAATGTCATTTAAGTGCGTAGAAAGAAAAATTCGGCCTTACCACGCCATCGCTGTATGATTGACAGGTCAACATTTGGAATTTCAAAATAATGGCTATTTGAATGTTAACAAGTTAGGAGACAAATGAACTCAGAGTGCAGTTCTCGACCGGGCCTTTTATAGGTAGGTGTTGGTACGACTACGTCCGCCCGCCCACAGGGAGCGGGAGGGGACAGGACACACTTGAAATGCTGTTCGCCGCATCTCAGATGTGAGCCGCGGCTCCCTCAATTGGGAACGATCTTAACAACAGTAGTAGTGAGCAGTAGTTAACCCGTCTAAGAGTGCAAGAGTTTGATTGACGTCTTTAGTAAACAGCGCTATCCAGGAATTAAGCAGTTATCCATAGTTACAAATGTTATGATTTTTTTGGACAAGCCTTGAAAAGAACGGTTAACCCAGCCAACACTATTTTAAGCCAGCCGAATAAACATACGTATGTATAATTTTGAACTCTGAGTTTCCATTTGTGAGTGAAAAAGTCGTTTGATCACCAAGTTCCTTGCAGTATCAACAGCAACAGATACACAATTCAGTTCCAGAGAGATCAACAATATCGTCAACAACCCATAACGTAACAGGTATACTCATGCGGATTTGCAATTTTCGACGCCAAAAGGTTTTTTCCCAAAATTAAAAAAAAGAAAATGTTTTTAGAAAATGTCTAGTACTCATGCGAATTTGCAAGGTTTTAGGCCTAATGGTGTGTCCGGTAGCGCTGACACACGGTTTTAAAAAAACGTTTTAAAAAAACAACCCAAAAATCCTATTAAGAAAAGTTCGAAAAAAACTAAAAATCCCATTAAAAGAATTTACAAAGATTTCTAAACATCTAAAATAAATGCGGATTCAAGACCAAATGGTGTGTCCAGTAGAGCTGACACAACGGAAACAACTGAGTGAAAAGTGACGAAGACCTAGACACCATGTTTGTTGTTTGGTCGGGTTGGTGATCGTGGCTACGGTGATTCAATAACAAAGGCCACAACGGGGTAAGGAGAAAGCAGTCAAGCATTACATAGTTTATTGGTGGTACAGCATAAAATATTCATGCAATACGCGGTTGAAAAACTAATCCATACGATCAAAATGCGTGCTCGCCCTGCCAATGGGAACATTAAGTAGTACGAACAAATGTGCCCGTGCTCAATAGGTACCAATTATTATGCAACGACAATAAAAATGGAAACCCAGCTGTATTTGCACGCGGTGGGTATCGTAAATTCTTATTAATGTCGAATAGTATGCACCAAATATGGCGTACAACTGTTGATGTACAATAACGATAGTTACTATAATACGTAGTATGATGAATCAGGTCAGGTCACATGATATCCAAGGCAGGAAATAACGAAAAGGCTGGTTTAAAACTAAACAAGGACAAAAGAAACTCCACCCCTACTTCTATTCCGACTGAAAATGATTACTGTAAAATGACGATAGTTACAATAGTTACTTGAAAAACTGACGAATTGGGATTTGGAGTTAAGGAAATGAGCGTAAAATAGATTTTGCACTTGGCGATATGTATTCGCTTGTATACGAGACGAGAAATGTGATTGCCTGTTTTTCTTGAAAGTAATATAGTCCGGGGGCCAGCAGGGGCTACCGTGCACCCCCCCCCGCATGATTCTACATTTAGGGTACCAAAATGTTCTTTAGGATGTCCTCTTTCGGAAAAAAAGATGTTCCCAAGAAAAAAGTTGGGAAGAACTACCTCATTTGCATAAAACAAAATGGCCGTCAGCATACACTAAAAAAACAGAATTTCAAATCTCGTCTCCCAGTTGAGATATCTGAGCACTTTAAAAGGCTAAATCATGGGTTTCAGACATAAGGAATTCAAAAATCCAATTTCTAGTGCAATATCTAGGGTATATTAGATTAAAATAAAGTGGATTTTTCAATTCTGTGGGAGTAGTAGCAGGATGAAGAGGGCGGATGAGGATATTTCACCCTAAGGTCTGGACCAAGTTTCATATCAATCAAACATGGTACGGCTGAGAAAATTGATATTTAACATAATCGGGACCGACTAACCGAAAAGTGTCTTATAGAGATGCGTGGACGCAACTTAAAAACCAGGGTTGCCAAATTAGCCATTCTTCGGCTAGATCCGGCTGATATTTTTTCTAATTTAGCCGATAAAAATCTACAATAGCCGAAAATCTGGCTATTAAAAAAACAATTAAAAGTAAATGCAAATCTTTTATAAATAATCTGTTCTGGAGTCTTAATGTATAGTTATTTTATTTGATAAGTGGGCTTTAAATGAGTATATATAGCTGTAAATTGAAAATCTTAGCCTATTTTAGCCATTTTTGAAGACAGTTGTAACTATTATTAACAAACGATACTTGGCAACACTGTAAAAAAATGAACGCTTAATACGTTTTTTTTTAATTTTGAGAATTGATTAAATAAATGTTCTCTTAATGACGTCACATGCAGCTGGTAAATAAATCACAACTTCTTTCCTCTTTCTATTGTTTAACGTAATCGGAACCGAAAAGTGTCTTATCGAGATGCGGTATTTAAAAAAGAATACTTCTCTTCTATTACTTAAATTGTTCTTTTTATCTTTCAAGTTGTTCGCAAATGACGAGGTGTCAAATTTCAGATTTATTATTATTATTTGTAGCATTATTACTTTTAGGTATCCGTTCTACAACTGAAACAAGTGAGAAAGCCGGTATATAAGTGTTCAACAGGTTTATTTACGGGTGTAGAGTGCGGGGTAGTTTCTACAAGGTTGTGATTTAATTGTGTTGAAGTGGATATGTAATGAATGGTGAAGCAGGGGAGATGTTACTTGAGTTGTAGAAGAATGTGAACCGTTTCTACAGTTGAAATTAGCGGTGAAAAAGCGATGGCAAAAATGACCGTCATGGCGGCCGGTAGTAGCAGCAGGAAAGGTCACGGGGTCAAAAGAGGAAGGGCGGAAAATCCGCCATATGGTGTTGGCGGTCAATTCAAACAAAGGAAAAGAATGAAAACACAAAGGCGTTGGATTTAAAATGTAAACAGGCCATGTTTAATAAAAAAAATATGTACGGAAAAAGGGGTACACGAAAAAGGAAATATATGCATATGTAAGAAAGGTTTTGGTGAGATGATGGCGAAAAGAAAAAGGGACTTTTTGCCTCTAGCCATTTTTCGCGTTCCGAAATGTATATTGTGAGACGGCAGTGTTAGTTTTATGAACCAAATTATGTAGGCTATTAGTGCTCTTTAATAATGTGGCTGCTCTCGACAAAAGAAATCGGTGTTAGGTAAAAAAGAGGGATTTTGACAGAAAGTAGAGAAATGCCAGGCATGAAGGAAATGGTTTTTGGTCAGGAAGACTTTTAAGGTTTGCTCCGCTAAACCTGATTTTTACCAGAAACTAATTATCGATGGTCGTTATACATTGTCGGAAGGGCCTATAAATTCCTAGTTTTGGCGAAAAAGGAATGGAGAAAGAATGACCAACGATTTTAAGTAAGAGACGGCATTTGAATTAATGTCCGTAGTTAGAAATGGGGGTTACGCGGGACCGAAATAGACACGGGCGAAAGAGGCACTGTTAGGGAAACAGGCTACGAAGGCCAGGAGAATCGGCAGACAAGGGTTTTTATAGGCGTGCTGTCGTCACGCAAAAAGGGAGCTAATGTTTAGTGGCGTACTTCATAGGGGTCAGAGCTGGCCCTTGTCGAAGAGACAAGACCAGTTTGCTATTCTAAACACTATTTTGGTATTTATTGAAAAGTGACCGCTACACGGGGAAACCTTGTTTGTCCCTCGTTGCGTCCTCTAACGAGCCTTCTCCAAACCAGCGAGATATCCAAAGGCAGTAACTTTTGGTTACAGTTTGATACTCAAGGGAGGTCACTCTGCATGCATCACTACCCCTTTCTCTCAATTGCGACTTTGCTTGCCTGGTAGGTTCACAACGTAGTCGCCATACCGCATGGGTAGTTTGGGTTTTCGTTTACTGACTCTACTTCTCCCCCCCCCTCGAGTATGGTTCATGCCAGATGGGCGTAACATGGGTGCGGTAGCAACATTATTGTGGGAATTTCTGTCAGACCTATTTGTGGCTGTACATCGATATGTAGTGTCGTGTTTGGGTTTAGTTGCGGTTGGAAGGGGTTTAGCTGTTGGTAGGGCAGGTGGCTGTGGGGCCGATTGATTCGGTAGTTGATTTGGTGTAGTAAGAGTTGGATCTGGCGAGGCACGCCGTGAGCCCAACACTGGAGCTTGTGTGGTTTTGCCCGGGGAGCGGTATCTTCGTTTTGGCTGTTTTTTTAGAGGTGGTGTATGCTGGATTTCGGGGACTGAAGATAGGTCATCTATTGTCATGTTCGCTCACTAGTTCATAGCGACTCCCTTGAACGCCTGTTACCGTGTATGGTATATGTTCAAACAGGGATGTGTATTTCGTTTTTCCAGCTGCTCGGTTCACCAAAACTTTGTCCCCTTGGATGATGTCTCGATATTTGCATCATCGGAAGCAGTTTACTTTGGCATTGGTAACCTCCTTCCTGTGATCATCACGATTTCTGGCTTCCTGGATTTGATGTTCAGTGGGGTTGGGTTTCTGGGGAAACTTTGATTGATAATCTCCCCTGAGCAACATATCCCCACGTGTAAGGCCAGTAGCTGGATGTGGAGTTGAGCGATAATACAGAAAAGCTCATCAATGGCTTCTTGGATGGGGCGTTCTTTTTTTGTCGAGTGCGATTTTGATAGCCCTTTTTAATGGTTTCATGAAGCATTCGGCTTCGTTTCCCTGCGGGTGATAAGGATATGAGGATTTGATTTTAATAGCCCTTTTCGCGGACCAGTTGAGGAATTCTTGTCCATTAAATGGGGGTCCATTGCCACATCTATGACATTGTGGATTGCCAAAGTTTTTATATTTTTTCCCCAAAGCTGGAAGAACGTGGTGGGTTCCGGTAGTTTTAACTATGTTTGTGTCTTGGAAACGGCATAGGTTGCATTGCACCACCAGTATGTGGCGCTGGTATGGAAGTGGACCGAACAGATCAATCGATATAGCCTGCCAAGTCTTCTCAGGGATGGAGGTTGATGTAAGAGGTGCTTTGATCGGTAATGCTGTTCGTACCTGACATTCATGACAATTCTCCACCTGGAAATTTATAGCATCGTCGATCACAGGGAACCAGAAATGTGCTCTCAAGCGGCGCTTGACTGCATCCTGTCCCGGATCTGATCCCTCATGGGCCGGGGAAATAGCTTTTTCACGTAAACTGTCAGGGAGAAGTATTTGGTCACCTATTATCATCGTCGATTGACCGTTCAGTGAACAGCTTATAATATCCCCGAAGAGTAGGGTCATTATGTGGAGCTTGGCCGAGGGCTATGAAATGACGCAATCGCGTCAACTTGTCATCATTAAGTTGTGCCTCGCGTAAGAGCTCTTTGGTAAAGCAGTTGAGGAAATAATTGGGCTGTGGAGGAGGTACAGTAGTTTTTGGTGTTCTGCAGCTTCTTCTGCAATACGCAGTGGTAGTTTCTGAAGCGGTATTGCATGTCGACTGATGAAATCGGCAGGGTTATCTTTGCCCTTTCTCCATACGACCCGGTGGTTGATGTCTTGATGACGCACGAGGATTCTCTCTATTCTGGCTGACGGTTTCCTTTTGGATCGCCAGAGAGATTCAAGTGGTTGTTGGTCAGTGACAATGACAACTTGTGGTCCACCAGCAAGAATATGGCGATACTGGCGGAGACCAAAGTCAATAGCTATCGCCTCTAGGTCAAGCTGTGAGTAGTTTTTCTCAGCAACTGTAGTGGTTCGTGATGCGAGGGCAACGGCTTTGAACTGATCTATGGATTGGCCTTGAGCGAGATTTGCACAGAGACCAGTGAAGTGGGCCTCGACGAAGATGAAGGTGTTGTTGTTGGTGTGGTAGTGTCTAAGAAGCACATCGGCTTTGAATGCTTCTTTAATGTTATGGAACTCGTTTTCGTGAGCCTCTATCCATTTAAAACACTGTTTTGTTTAGTCAGTTCACGTAGGTTTGCTGTGGCAGCAGCGAGATCAGGGATGAAGGCACCGTTTGATCTGATAATACAAAGAAAGGATCGCAGTTCATCTTTGGTTATTAGTTTTCCCCGCTTCTTGTACGGCTTGAACTTTAGTCGGATCCGGTTTGATTCCGTCTTTGTTGACTTTGAATCTCCAAAATGGTATTTCTTGTTGTCCGAGGATACATTTTCAGGGGCTGACAGTTAGTCTTGCTTCTTCGAGAGCTGTGAGAACAAGCTCTAGTGTTCGATCATGTGTTTCCTCGTCGGGTGCTGCTAAGACAATGTCGTCCTGGATGACTGCAGCGTCCGGAATGTTGGCAATGATTGGACGGAATCGATAACTGAGCTCACCTGATGCTGGTAGTCCCCATGGTGCGTCTCTTATAACGCATTAAGCGATATTTTGCATGAAATACAGTTAGGAGTTTGGATTCTTCCTCAAGCTCAAGTTGATGAAATGCTGTTTTTAAATCCAACTTGCTGAATACAGATTTTCCAGTGAACATGGGTATAATGTCATCAATGCGTGGGATGGGAAGGTGAGTATCCTGTAAAGCTTTATTTAGGTTTCTTAGATCCACTGTGATTCGCATGGAGCCATCTGCTTTTGGTACTAGTACTGGGTTAGATAGCCATGTTACGGGCCCATTGTGTGGCTCAATGACGTCGTCTGCCACCATTTTGTGAATCACTTCATTAAATGTGCTTTTCAGATGGTATGGAATGAGCCTCGGTGGCTGTATAACGGGTGATGCGTCAGGCTTTACATGAAGTTGGATGGGTTCAGCTTTCATCTTTCCCAAGCCTTGAAATACCGTTAGATGTTGTGCGATGATGTTTGCGATGGAGGGCTTAACTGATTTTTGAAGTCCAGTAACTTTGTCACTTTTGGCTGTTTCAGTCCCTACAGAGTTGACAGAACTTTTACTTACCTCTGTATTGGATGAGTTGAACGTGATGATTCCCGGTGATTCAGTAAGGCTACAGGATATGGGGTTCACAGCCTTTCCTGGAAGATTGTCATCACCGACAACAATCCACGTTGTGTTCTGTGTTTTTCCTCTCCAGTGGGTATTCATTATGAATTCTCCTTTAGGAATGATTGTTTTACTGCCGTACGGTTGGAGCTGGATGTGGGTGCGATTGAGGCGTTTGGTTAGTACGTTACTTTCCAGAATGATATTAACCTCCGCACCAGTATCTATCATAGCTAGGATTTGACATCCTCCTAGTGTGAGGTCAGTGATTCCGGATTTCTGTATGGTGTGATTGCCTTTAACAGTGGTGGCACCAATTGTGGTTAGTGTGTATATATCCTTGTTATTGCCCCTGTATACAGTAGAGAAGTGTCCCTTTTTGCCGCAGATATTACAGAATTTTCCTCGCGATCACATTTTGGGTCTCCACAGCCCATACAGGACCGTTCAGGGGCTACTTCAGGGCGTCGTTGGTACTGTGTTTTGTGCTGATCTGATGGAGTATCTACCTCCTTGTTTTCCAACTTTGTTGACGTATACCTCTTTGTTGTCAAAGTCTGAGTCCGAGACAGATTCGTGTAGGTGCAGTTTATTTAGGCCAGCTGTGGATGTGGTAGCTTCGATGTTGTCGTCAAGTCTCTTGGCCTCGATTTTGCGGGCTTGAAAAATCAAGGTATCAAGCTCATATTCCCTTTCGAGGGCATCTTCTCGAATACCTTTGATGGAAGTACCGATGACGATTTGGTTATGTATGAGAGTTTTGCGGATTGTATCCTTCTCAGTACAGTGGGGATTGCTATATTTAAAGGAACACTTATCTGCGGGTTGTCTCACTCTGTTCATAAAGGAATCTATCTTCTCTCCTGATTCTTGGTGAAGGCCGTGAAACTGATAATGTAGTAAGACCTGATTTTGTGTAGGTCTGTATCTGTTGTTAAGTTTTTGCACCATGGAGTCGAAGTCCGCTCGTTTCAGCTAAGCGAAATCAGGACTTGAAAGCTGAATATAATCAGGTGTATATTCAGCTTTCAAGTCCATTTTTAGTCGTTCCCATTGGAATACAAAAATTCTGAAAAATTTGGCTTTGTGCTGTTTTTGTTCGTTTTCAGAGGAGTCTTCCTTCAGTTTCCCAACGGGGCAACTTCGTACCACATGTCCCAAGTTTCGATCCAGTCTGAGAATGCATGATAAACATTTGCTTCGTTGACGGTGGGGTCAAATATATTAGGTTGTGATTATAATGTTTATATAAATATATCTGTATAAATAAACATGCCGAGGAAGCTCCCAGCAATCCCTGTTCCACTTCCGGTCCCAAAAGCGCGAGCCGGAAGTGGGACCAGGGAAGGGTCACTTTCACCAGACTAATCAACCCTATCACACGTGTTATCTTGTTCTGTCTTCTTTTCTTAACACGCTTCTCAACACTCCGAAATGAATTTGCCTCCACAGAGAGATCAGCTCCCGTCAGCAGACCCGGACAGAGAGTCGTCGTCGTCGTCGTCGTCGTCGTCGTCGTCGTCGTCGTCGTCGTCGTCGCAGCCCCGGAAGAAATGATCGTCTTCTCTCTCTCTCTCTCTCTCTCAACATCTCTTTCTCTCACGGCGACCAGAAGAAGAAGTACAGATGGCCATTATGCTACATACTTAACTGATCAGGGAGATGGCGACTGGTTTTTTTATCTGCACATAAGCAAAGCTGTAGTGATGAGAATCAAAAATCCAGAATAAAACTTCCCATCTTTCAGACCTATACTCTGACCAGGTCCGGATTAAGGCCAATTGATACCGTAAGCACAGCTAACAATGGTGCCCCCGATTACTTGACCACTTCAAGACTAACTTATTATGGTGCCTATAATGTTTATATACATGTATGTGATGTTAAATAAATAAACATGCCTAAGCAAGCACCCAGCAGCCCCTATTCCGTTTCCGGTCCCAGAAGCGGGACCGGAAGTAGGAACAGGGAAGCGGCAGTTCAGCTAAAGCATAGCTCTTATCAACATGTGTTCTTTTGTTTATCCTTTCTTAACACGCTTAAACAGATTACGAATCAAAACGCATTCTAATTTCACACAGCTACTACAAGAAGAACAACAAGAACACAACAGTGATGACTTTACAAGAGGCATTGTGGTGATTCGAACTCAAATATCGTTGCCAGGTGAAACAAGTGAGAAAGCCGGTATATACGTTTTCAACAGGTTTATTTACATAGAAGCGGGGAAACCTTTTCTCCCCCGGGGCAGTCGCGGGAATCCTTTGTTTGTCTCTCGTTACGTCCCCTAACGAGCCTTCTCCAAACCAGCGTGATATCCAAGGGCAGTAACTCTTGCTTACAGTGTGATATTCAAGGGAGGTCACTCTGCATGCATCACCAACGAATTCGGCCGTGTCTTTCCGTCTGTCTGTCCACACGATATCTCCACAGGTACTCAATGAATTTCAATGTAATTTTGTAGAAGGGTGGGCAATAGTCTAAGGAAGAAATGATTACATTTTGGGACGGATTCAGGAATTATCTTTGATTGAGAGATATTTTGAAGAAGTGATTAAAGTTTGGGTGGACGCATGCACAATTACCTCCCCTACGTCATAGTTATCCGTCCACACCACATAAAATCGGCAAAAGTTCATGTCTATCAACACGATATCTCCAAAAGTTCTCAATGTATTTCAATGACATTTTTATGGAAAGGTGATCGGGGAAAAAGTCACAGCGTAAAAATCACAATTTTAGCTTGGAAAAAGGTCACAATTTTGGCTTCTGACAAGAAAAAAGTCACTTTGATTTAGTAATGAATGACTTGGCTCCGCGAACGGAGATTTGGGACGGGTTTTCTGTGTCTTTATTCGGGTCCTAGGCCGGCGGGGCCTGAATGTGGAGAATCCGTAGTCTGCGCAATGGAGTTTTAAGGTGAAGTGCAAGGGGTTTCCTTCTCCTGGCCGATGCGAGCTAACTATGGGGGTCTGCCGCCCCTTTGTGGGAGTGTTCAGACGGTATGGCTTACCTGTGTAGTTGAAGCACAGGACGTGAACACTACGGCCGCCTCAACAGATATATTGTATATATATGAATGGCTTGACTTCGTGAACGAGGATTTGGGGGATGATTTTCCACGGCATTAGGACCATAGACGGCGGGACCTATATGCGGAGTAAACCACCCGGCCTGAGCGATGTAGTTTTTAAGGTGAAGTGCGACTCCACCCTTTAAACCGAGGGTTTGCGTGTGTGTGTGGTTAGGTTTCAGGTTAGGGGTTAGGTTTAGGGTTAGGGTTAGGGTTAGGGGATAGGGTTAGGTTTAGGGGTTAGGTGGTTGGGTTTAAAGTCACAGAAAAAGTCAACATTTTGGCTAGGAAGAAGTCGCAGGGAAAAAGTCAAATTTAATCTATAGTAATAAAATAAGTAATATTTTAATAAGTAAATGTGGTCCTCTCGTCGAGCAACACACAAATTGAGAAGGCGTTCTTTTCATCTAATTTATAGTAATAAAAAGAGAAATATCTGCTGCCCACTTATACAAAGATTTAATGCTTTATAGCGGGTGAATGTCCTGGACTTGGATAGAAAGGAAACTCGAAGACTTGCAAAAATGTAAAAATATCTGGACATATTTTTATTACACAACATACATCTTTGTCGGCCGGAGAATGAAGAGTGGGAGAGAGATGATGGCTGCCGAGAGACCGTTCCCAACAGGGTCACTTGGTCTTATGTTTTCCCAGCCCTAGGCGGTCTGCTTCCTGGCTGCTCGAGTTTTCTAGTCGGGTCTGCTTTATAGGTTTCTCTAACGCCGACGCAGGCGTCATTCACATCCTGTTTCGACACCTACGCAATATACTTATTTCCTAAGGTGACCAAGGTCACTTACATTTTCGTGGTAGGATATAATAACACGTATCAATGTGGTCTGCAAGCTTTTCAAAGTACACTTGTGCTTGAA
>VCCN01000158.1:5732683-5748605 GCA_006491835.1 Architeuthis dux | reverse complement strand
GAGAGAGAGAGAGATTTTAAAGGGGTGTCTCATAATAAACTTACTTTTTGGCAAGAAACACCAGATCAATATTTCTGAACTGATTTCCCACTCAAAGCCTTCATGGAATCCAACCTAGTTTTAAATGAGCAAAGGAGGTTTTTGAAATCTGTTGTTCACCTTTTAATTTCTCAATACTTTGCCAATCATTTATGTCAAATGCTGTCAAGAATGCTGCTGCTGTTCTTTGGGAAAGTCCAAGAGGACATTTTCAACACCCTGCTACATGGTTGCTCTGATTCTTTGTGGGATTGAGGTCAAGTGAATTTCCTGGCCACCTTGTGAAAAGAAATCAAGTTTTTCCAACCAGTGAGTAGCTCTGAATGTGGCACAGGAAATCAGTTTCTTCTGCAATGAGATAACCATTAAACTCCATAAGAAAAAGAACAAACTCTGTTCAAAACCTGCAATGTTGCTTATACAATTTTTGACAGCATTTGGCAACATTTGGCAACATTTATTTCTGTAATAAAACTATTTGTTTCCAATTGATTTTTCAAGTTAATCCCTGTTAAACCATCCGAAACAAAATAAACTAATCATTGCATAAAAAATAAAACGAAAAATATCATCCGAAATGTAATATAATTCATTGGAAAATTAACCAATTCAAATTTGGGTCTGAATGAAAACACTTTTGGCATTTAGAGAACTGTTGACTTTCATTGCAGTTAAAAAGAGGCAAATATTTATGTTTGTGCACAGCTCACATCAATAACACTAGGAAATTCCAAGAAGGCCACATGCACAATTGTCAATACCATTAGATTCAATCAAGAGTAGTATGCACATGCACTTTTCAGAGCAAAACATCCAACTGCAAAAAAGATCTGTTTTATTATGAGACACCCTTTTAAAAATTGTCCTACAAAGTATAATTTACTACTGGAAATTTGTTTGTGTAACGATTATAAGGTATGGAGCAATTGGTTCTGGGTCATTTGGGAGAAAATATTTTTCATTTTTTTAATCTGAATAAACTGTTGGCAAGGGAAACTGGTCAACCAATTGATGATAGAAACATTGTAGACAGAAGTCATAAATATCCGAAAGCAGAGAATTTGGAAAAAATGCAAATGTAATACTGGGAACTATACATGGTGGGTGAGAATTAACTCCCTATTAGAAATTATATGTAACTTTTGTAAATATTGCTCTGTTTGTGTGACTCCTTCCTGTGGGAAGGACAAGGACCGCACCAAACCAAAATCTCTGGATTAACTGGAGGAGAGCATTCGACATGTTATGGCTAACATACCGCCAGAGTTCCTGCAAAGGTCTATCGAGGCCATACCGAAACACTTATAGAAACTGCTGGACAGTATTGAATTTTAACATAGCAGGCAAATTCTACTATTGTATGGTCCAAAGTAAAGCTAGTTTGACTACAAATAAATAATAAAGTGAAGAATATTATACAAATAATTAAGCAGCAAACATGGAGATGGGCTGGTCACCTAGCAAGAAGAGATAACAATAGATGGAGGAAAAGACTAACCAATTGGTGCCCATGGGACAGTAAACACAGTAGGAAAAGAGCAGACACAAGATGGAGGGACGTGATAGAAAAGTTAGCCGGTAAGACGTGGCAGAGGTTAGCACAATCTAGGTCATCATGGAAGGAGATGGGAAAGGCCTATGTCCAGCAGTGGACTTATAACGGCTGATGATGATGATGATGATGATGATGATGATGATGATGATGATGATGATGATGATGATGACTAGTCAAAAATTAATAATATTTGACAGTGCTTTCTCTAAGAAATTCAGACAACTTACGACTATATATATTTATTACTAGTTGAACAACAAAAATATGATGAAAGAAAAACTAGTCAAAAATTAATAATTGAAAATGCTACCTCTAAGAAATTAACCTATAAGCCAAAAAAGAGGTCAGGGATTGCTCCCTGTTGCTTGTACCATGTAACCAAGTACAACCGATCATGTTACTTGGAAAGGAGATGAGCACTACCAAGTAACCCCATTGCTTTGAGAAATGCTATGAAGGACCCAGCATAGTACCCTGACGATCTATTAGGTTATAGGATGATTTGAATTCTTTTTTTTCATTGAAGGAAAATAAATTTTCTTTTCATTTTTAGGTGACCCAAATAAGAAGAAATGGCTGGCTTCATACTCTGCATGGCAGTCTGTAGACCCATGCAAAGGAAAATGGGTGCGAGCGATTTGTGTTTTTTCAGCCAAGGATTTGAAAAGACTTCACGGACGCCATGAACTATTTCTCAATAAATTCCAACTCACATATGACCCTCTGGCTGTATCATGCCTTGAAGAGTTACTCTATAACAGAACAATACATGGCACCATTTCATTGGATTTAGCATTTTACAAAAAGTTAAAGTTTGTGAGGCACTAAAATGTGAGGCAAGATGAAGAGTTGTTTTTTTGCAACTCTTTGATTGCAGAGAATGGTTGGTTGATGCAAATTTTTATGGGACCAAGATTTATAACAAAGTTAAAAGCCTGATTGTGGTTTTGATTGAAAATGATGAATGACTGCTTTATTCTGCTAAAGGTTTTTAAAAACTTTGGCCTTTTGCCTTCAGGCTTCAAATCATTCACAACATCTTTTTATGAACAGTATATTTTGAATTAAGAAATCTATTTTTAGATTGTTTCAAAAAGTCATTTAAAAAATTTTCTCTGATTCATGTTTGTTAGCTATTCTGTATTTTTTACATATAGAAGTTATTCCTTTTTATATAATTTTAAATAAGCTGATTCACACACACATACACATGGAATGTTACTTAAAATAAGGTTTTAAGTTCAGAAATAAGATTAACAAATGAAAAAGTATGAATTGTGATATCCACTTCAATGGTCGCTTATTCTTTCTTCAATTGCATGAATTTTTATATAATTACTGATTATATAAATATTATATAAAAAAAGGTGCAGGTGGAAAATGGAATTGGTAAACTGAGTTCAAACTCCACCCGAGACAGTTTACATTCATTGCACTTGGGAAAGGTATGAATCCATCTCTTCTCCTCTCAGCTATGGGTAAATAGCAGACTGGACTCTTCAGCCGTGGTTGGTAACCAGTTTAGGTGACGGACAACTCAGAATTCAAACTGGGAAAGTCCAACTACTCGTCCAGCATTGTGAGAGGCTGGAAATGGACAGAATAAGGAATATGTTCTTGAAATATACGGTTAAAAAGCTCTGGTGAAGCTTTGATGGACCTAGCAAATTGCTCAAGTAAAATAAAGAAGAAGAAAAACAGATGGACAAAATAATGCAACCGCCAACTCCACCTCCCAACAACTCCTTTAGTACAAGTGGAAGATTTAAAAAAACAAAAAACTGACTATCAATAATATTTAGTATGACATTGTAATGAATAAGAGACAAGAGATTTGCTTGTGGAAAGCTTTATTCAACTTACATGTACTTACTCATACATGGAGTCTGAAGTACCTTTCTTTATATAGTAGTAAGAGAGTTCTAATTATTTTTCTGATTACTTTATTACTATAGACATTTTCCATATTTTCTCATTTGTTTGATCTGAATAATTAGCAAATACATTAGCAAGTACAGTAAAAACTAAATATGATTTCCAATAACTTAGAATAATGTAATTACCATAATTTTATCAGTTTAATATTGTGAATACTTGATAATTATTATAACAATACATAGCCTTGATAATTATATTATTACATAGCCTAATTATTATAGATAAGTAATCTTGTCTTTTGAGAAGAATCTCAAGTTTCATTTTTGCAATAATTTCCAATGATCTTTATCAGAACACTTCTCACAATGCTCAAAATTCAAATTTTCTCGCTGCCACATTGTTATTGTTTTACACTAGTAGTATTAATAGCTGCAATATTATCTTTATTATATTGATTAGATGAAGCATTATCAAACCTTATTATTATTATTAATGTTTTAGTTGTCAATCTAACGCAGTAAGTAAACAGCACAGATCAAAAATAAAGGATAAAAGTTTTATTGAACTTACATGTGCTTACTCATACATGGAGTCTGAAGTACCTCTCTTTATATAGTAGTAGGAGAATTCTTAATAAGGGGAAGTAATCACTTCTGTTTCCTTTGGTAACAAAGGGAGATCTTTCTGATTACTTTATTACCACAAATCATAATAATGGTTGACAATAAATAAAATAAAGATAATATTGCTGCTATCTAGAAACATATTTGACTTTTTCAGGTTGTAAAAATTTACATGACAGCATATTGTAAAGAGCCAGGCTTTTAAAGTGATTCTCCACATGTGATTGTCCAATATTTTTATGAATGTGAAAGAAAATGTCAGATATTCAGAATGGTAATTTTGTATTGTAAGAGAAAGTCTATTTGTCCTGCCTTGTCATGCTTGCTATTCCTTTCTTTATGTTGGATGAGTGAATCTCAACATCAACTTGATGAATTTTATGCAATAATATGCACAGACCTGTACCAAACACTTTTAAACACCGGTGAATAAACTTTATAAAAAATATACATAAAAACTACAAGAATGTTATGTTATTCTTTGCATGAACTTTCATATCTAAAAGCTCTTAACAGCAAAAGTACCATCAAAACTAAGTAAGTATTCAGATTACAACTAGAAATCTTGTTATTCATTTTTGAGTAAAGATTTTTAAATGTATTGCTTACTTTTTAGTCTAAGCTTTGAAACTGTCTTTTCCTGCATGTATGCATGGAATGTCTTGAGATAAGAGTGGGGACTGTCTTCATATCATGGCGGCTGACTAGTGTGAGGCTAATTAACACTGACAAGAAAGCAGATAAAAGAACCTTATACATATTGAGGTAGCAGACCAGAGAGAAAGAGAAGAGATATCCCAGCAACTTCCTGACCGCAGAGACTCTGTAAGTACCTCCAGACTTTCAGCACACACCAACAACTCAACCCCCACAGAAAGAATTGCCACCACTAAAAATGCAACTGTTTGATACCACCAATAACTGTCTTTTCCTGCATGTATGCATGGAATGTCTTGAGATAAGAGTGGGGACAGTCTTCTTATCATGGCTTCTGACCAGTGTGAAGCTAATTAACACTGACAAGAAAGCAGATAAAAGAACATTATACATATTGGGGTAGCAGACCGGAGAGAGAGAGAAAAAGAGAAGAGATATCCCAACAATTTCCCCGACCAGAGAGACTCTGTAAGTACCTCCAGACTTTCAGCACACACCAACAACTCAACCCCCACAGGAAGAAGTACCACCACTAAAAATGTGACACTGTTTCATACCATCAATAACAACAAGTTTTTGATTTGAGACACAACACCAGTCCAATCTGGCTAACTTGTTAACACAATACTATACAAATGAGATTACATTTAGAAGTTGACAATTTCTAACCTTGGTGTACTATAGAAAGAATATACCTAGCAATTCCTTTTCATATACTTGAGATGAAACACAAACCGTTACTGCACTCCTCACGCATAAATGCCTGAATAAATATATGAAATAAATACAGGTTATATGATACAAGAGACAAGAACCACCAAATGTATCAAAATAGGTCTGGTTAGTAAATTATTCTTGTCTTCTCTATATAAACAATATGAAATTTAGATTTCATTAATGAGATATCATGAAGGAAAATAAAAGTATCGTTATTGCCTAAATGAATGATAATGATTAAAAAGAAATTAAACAAGTCTGGTTAGTCACTCAATAGAAACCATCATATGACCAATTTCTTTTGGCAGCATGCCGTATTGTGGGTATTCAATCAAAAAATTGGAAAAAGTGGTGATCAATGAATAAGTTACTTTTCTCGCCTCTAGCTCCATTGGTGCAGCCTGTACAGGTGATACATACATATATATTAACCAGCCAGCCAGACTGATTTAAAAACTGAAGAAACCCATGTTGACAGTTTTGGTTGACAGTTTCTAATTGGTGGTTTGCACTTGCTATTAACATTGGTCACTCTTGCACCACTTTTCGTTCTTTTGATAATATAGAAAAATAACTATTGGCTTTAGTATTCTTTAAACAGAAGATTACTACAGATAAGAGAAATAATGCTTAACTGTAAAGTGTCAGGTAATTGCCCAATATATTCATCTAAAAAGCCACTTATGGTTTATAGCTATCAATAGAATTTGAGAAGCAGTCTCAAGGGGAGATCAAATTACAACAGACAGTAGAAATGAATACAATATTTCAAAAGATTTGATCATTTAATATCAATGATAATGAATGTTGAAAAAAAGGTTGATTTTCAAAAAATGATTTTTAATTTGATTTTTGCTACGTATAAATCAAGCATCTTTTAATTCAAATCTTAAATTCTATGTTAATATTTTAGACTTATGGCTGGTATTATGCAATCATCAGTACATTTAATTTTTAATTATTCAAAAGCATTTTTCTTAAAAACAAGATTTGTTAAATAATTAGCCTCATGAAAAATCAAGTCAGTTCTAAAAACAGTTCCGCATTATAATAATCATCATTAGCTGTTATAGGTCCACTGCTGGACAAAGGCTTTCCCATCTCCTTCCATGATGACCTATCTTGTGCTAACCTCTGCCACGTCTTACCAGCAAACCTTTCTATCTCATCCCTCCATCTTGTGTCTGGTCTTTTCCTACTGTGTTTACTGTCCCATGGGCACCAGTTGGTTAGTCTTTCCCCAATCTATTGTCATCTCCATTTTTGCTGCTTAATTATTTGTATAATATCCTTCACTCTAGTCCTCCTTCTGATCCATGTTGATCTTTTTCTATTTCTTAGAGTTATCCCTATCATTGCTCTTTCCATGGCTCTATGTGCTATTCTAAGTTGGTTTTCAGCTTGTTTTGTTAATTTCCATGTTTTGCATCCATAAGTCATGGCTGGTATTATGCAACCATTGTATACTTTACGCTTTAAGCACATTGGCAAGGTGCTCTTCAGAATGTCTCTATTCATACCAAATGCTTTCCAACCTATTGTTATGCACAGGGATTACTTTGGTACATTTAATTTTTAATTATTCAAAAGCATTTTTTTCTTAAAAACAAGATTTGTTAAATAATTAGCCTCATGATTAATGTTGAAATTCATGAAAAATCAAGTCAGTTCTAAAAACAGTTCCACATTATAATAATGTATAGTATAATAATATAAATTAATTTTTTAGATGTTTACTTCTTTTTAACCATATTTGAAAACATTGATATAATTTAAACGATCAGAATAAAAAGATAGCAGTTCCATCCAAGAAGTAATTTTGTTTTTACTGAATAAATATGCTTTTCAAAAGATTACTGAACCTTGTGTGACATGGCAACCCTCAATGGACGCATTAAGTATCCAAATGATTAAAAAAAAGTCATAGAAATGAAATATGTGTAAATACACAGAGACAGTAGGATGCAGGGTTAATATTTTAGACTTATTTTGAGAAAAAAATAGCATCTTTGACGCCAAGAAATATAGTATTTCCAGAATATGAATAAAGATATGTTCCTATTGTATTATTAGACTTGGAATGCATTTTCAATGCTTCCAGCTTATTAAGTTCTGCCTTAAGTTCTGCCTTCAAATGAAAAATTTTAAAAACTAGGAAAATGGGTTCCACATCAGAATTTAGAAGCTAAGAAAATGGTTCTACATGAACATATGGAAATTAGCATCTGTCTGTATTTTTTTCTCTTCTTGCTTAACACAGAAAAAAGTCATTTTTGTACAAGATAGTTACTGGTTATGAAAAATGGAGTTATTATGGGAATTTAAGATGAAGTGTCTAGATCCAAAACAGCCCTCTCAACCTAAATGAAATCCACTGGGGGGGAAAAGATCTTCTGTATGCTTGGTGGGATTCAAAGGGAATTCTTTATTACAAATTGCTAGAACCTGGACAAACTGTTACTGTGCAACACTGCAGTGAGCAATTGACTTGTTTGAATGATGCATTGGAACAGAAAAATACCTTCTGGACAAGCAAGTTGATTAATGATTTTGCTGCATCACAATGTTCCTACAAATGATCATAAAACTGGAATGGGAAGTTCTTTCACATGCAACATATTCTCCAGACCTGCCGTCTTCAAACTATCACTTGTGTCACTCCATGCAAGGCTCCTTGTCTGGTCAATGGTTCCAACAAGTTCGAGATTTTTAAAAAATTCCTTGAAGAATTCATCAAATCAAAAACAGAATTATTCTTATATGATGGAATATACAATTTACCTGAAAGGTAGTGCTATGTTATAGAAAGCCAAAGAAAAATTAATTTAATGAATGAATAATGATGCCATGAATTGATATGAATAAAAAATGTTGTAAAAAAATTCTGGAAACCTTCGCATCAAGTTTAGTGTATTTGATGAAAGTTAAAAATCATATAACAAAAACATTTTCGTGTATCACTAGTCAGAGTATAAATAAATGTGTCATGTCATTTAATGTAAAAGGTATTTGCCCTCTTGTAACAAATGACTACAAGTGCTATCTTTAATATCCTCCTTGATCAATTGGTTATCCTGAGCAATATTCTTGTTTACAGCTATTGGGATAAAAGTAGTCTCTTAAGAAAAACTAAAAAAATAACTGGTGATTACTTATTACAGTATCACCCATAAATGAGCACACTCCTACCACATATTCATATTTTTGGCAACAGAGTTTCAATGCTGTAGCGTTTGGTCATAAATAATACCTGATAATATCCCTTTTGATTGTGTAATGTTCCACTAGAAATTATAAAATCTTGCTATGTTTGGTTTAGAAGAAGATTAGCTTTCTATAAAAAAAATGAGGTAGGTGTAACGATATACACCCAGATCATGTTACCGGTAGCCGTTGGAAACTGGTCAGATTTGAAATCTGTGTTAAACAGCGTACGTGAGAGACTGGATGGATCGGGTTACCAGAAACCGTTGAAGATTTGAAAAGGGGGAGGAGCGTATGACCATTAGCATATATAAGGGGCTAGATTGAAACGGTTAGGGAAGCAGTTGTGGTCGCGACCTGAAATGGGTTCGCACTAGACGGCTTCCCCGCCCGTCAGGATAGGGGGTGAGAGCCAGTTAGAAGCAGTGACTAGTTGGAGATTTGAATCCGTAGTAGTAGCCCTAAAAAGTGACCAACTCTTTTAGACAACAAAATGCAACCGAATTTCCGTACCTTGGTGAAATCCGCAGACCAGCCCAGAAATTGACCTGCGTATGTGGAAATAAAACCTCAGATTTAAATTTGAAGATCCGTGAATTTTGTCGTCTTTTCTCTCCACACACTTGGGAGAGTTTTTGTCTGAAATGATTTTCCCTCCACAGAGAGATCGGCTCCCGTCAGCAGACCCGGACAGAGAATCATCATCATCATCATCGCAGCCCCGGAAGAAACGATCATCTCTCAATGATCGTCTCTCTCTTTCTCTCCTTCTCGGAATCTATTATCTTCTCTCTATCTCTCTCAACGGCTTTCCCTCACGGCGACCAGAGAAGAAGAAGTACAGATGGCCGTTATACTACATAGGGGTGTACTCATTTATGGGCGATACTGTAGCTAGTTGGAATTTTCAACAGTATCACATAGTATAGAATCATTATTTCCCTTCAATTTTAGAAATGTTTCCTATACTTCCCCAAAACAGTTTTTGCGACAGCCAGTATTTAGCCACCAATAAATTTATGTTGCTTTTTTCAGTCAGGGTATTGCAGAAATTAAAATAATAAAGTCAAGCAAAGAAGAATAACAAAGTAGAAAAGAAATGTCATTTTTCTCAAGGAATATTGGCCTTTGTGAATTCTTTAAAAATTAAGGATGATGGTCTTTAATGAAATGTATATATACTTGAGACCTTTGCAAATATATGTTTAACCCTTTCGAGACTCTTGTGACATATATATCACAAGGTTTCTATGACTGTTGGTATACATATGTCTCTTTTAGACATTTTAAATCAGTTGTTCAGTTGACAGGAAATTGTCATCATAATATATTATTGCAGCTTCCATTTATATGTGTATATTTGTAATCAACAAATAGATTTTGGTGTGTCATTCACATACATTAAGTGTGAAGAATAGAGAAAGCCTTTAGCATTTGTGGAAAATGATTTCCCAGTGTCAAGAGAAATGACACTTGTTGTTACATGACCCATGTAGATTTTGATGCACCTGAAATCATTCTCAATTTCATGTTGAAAAAAAAAAGATTAATGAAAAATAGTAAAAGAAAACAATATGAAATGCCAATGCAAAAAGAAATGATGCTTGCTGTTGCATGACTCATGTACATGTTGATGTGCCAGAAATCATTTGCATTAAACAGCCATGGCAAGAAAGGCATAACAAAATAAGATTAAAGAACAACAATTTATTATTATATAAGTGTAAGTTATTTACATAATATATATATATATATATATAAAAAAAAAAATAATAATAATATCATCACAGCCATAAATGTGGTTTTAGAAAAGAATTGTATAAAAATTCTAGTAATTTTCCTCTGATTTCTTGTAGAAAGTCACGCACTGATTTTTAAAACTGTTGGTGAGGTATATTAGCTATAAAAACAGTAAACATTTAGAAAAATTAAAGTCATAATATCTATGCATTCAATCAGAATTGATAGTTTGAATTATTGAAAAAAAGTGGCTCCAATCAGAAAAATATATTTCAACTCAATTTCAAAACTTGACACATGGAAAGCCAAAAGTGATGAAAATTGAAACAAATGTAAGAATGAAAAATTCAAGTCACTGTGCAAAAGTGAAAAACAAAACAAAACTAAAATACAAAGCAATTTCTTTTGCTTGTTCCAAAATCAAATCCAAAAACAGAATGGCCAAACAAGAAAAAATGAAAATAAAAATTCAAACAGGAATCATTGTTTGCTCATTTTCTTCTAAATGACTTGTTGATAATTATGTTCCAAACACATTTGATGAGGTGGATTGTAGTTGTAGCAGTGCATAGCATAAAGTAATTATTATTCTAAGTAATTATTACTAACTTATGGCTGAATAGACATTTGTTGAATGAAACCAGTGAGTAACAAAGTCGCAATAACTTGCAAGATGCTCTATGGCAAGTTCAATGGGCTTGCCTATTTTGGTAAAGTAGCCTGTTGTATTAGCAGTAGCATTAAAAACCTTCTGTTATTGTATTTATCTGTGTACCAAACAAAAATATGTAAGGACATTTAAGTGTTCTTTATCAGCCTCCCCACGACGGCAGATTTGACACAAGGTCGGATTAGGGTGGGGTCCTGCACGTTCGAGAACATGCAGGCAGGAGGGGTGGGGATCCCAAATCCCCATGGCTAGGGACCTGAGGGGGGAGAATCCTCAAGTCCCTGTCACTGAGACAAATGCCATGAGGACCAGGATTGATACTTCCCTGGAAAGCCAGTCCAGTGTGAGGTGAGCGCGTGTTTTTCCTTTATCCTTTCTTATAGCAGCAACAATTGTTTTCTATATAAAGCAGAAGACATTAGTACTAAGCCCTTTTATTTCAACATCTTTGAGAGTCAGGAATTATGGTTCTCATTGTAATAAAGTGTGATGCCTAGCCAACAAGGTTAGGAAGTTTATTCTTTAGGCTGCAATGTTACATTTGATCAAGAACTGCAGTATTGTTATATGCAGCTTATGATGACAAATAATATGACTAATATCATATTTTCTGATGCTATGATACTATCATAAAAGTCAAAGGTAATTTGACCATTTCTTGCTGAAATACTTCTGAGACAACCTCAAACTTTTGACAAAATTAAAATCTTTTCAAATTCAGAAAACAAACAAACAAAAAAAACCTCAAGACCAACTCTGATGAAAACAATTCTAAATCTTAAAAATTACTCCAAACATCTGCTTGACTTCAATACAACTTTTGGCATGAAAAAAATCAATATAGATATATAAATAAGAAGAATTAAATTAAGAAAGGTTCTACTTGGGCAAGTGAATATGTACAAAAAAGCAATGACAACATTTTGTAAAAGTATTTATCAGTAAGGCACTTTTAATATAAAAATATGACAAACATTATGATTATCGTATATACTCCCAAAATAAATTCCTCAAAAAGAAAACCATTTTTATTTCCCTTTCAGCATATTCATTTTGGGATTATGTACGTATATAATGGTTGACTTTAATTCATTTTATTCCTAATCATCAGTCAGCCAAGACTAAGTGTTCATTCCTTGCAAGTCCACTTAGTCCTCTAGCAAATGCCTTCTAATTATGTTTAATAGGCCAATTGTTAGCCCTTAGTCATTGAGTTGGCACACAGCTGCCACTCCGCGGTTGATCCAATGTTTTTCTGGTTCATCTGATGGCAACATGATGGTCATTACAAAGTTTGTTGAATGTCCCGTTGTTGACAAAACTCCACGTCGTGCAGTTGTCTTGTACACAGGACAGGAGTAAGTTGGTCTGGAGACAAAGTTGTTTATGTCATTGGGTTTTAACCACATCTGTGAGCGATGCTGTCAAGGAAAGGTGTAAAAGAAAATATGTGATCTGTGACCACAAATTACTTAAAACCAAATAGAAAGTAAAAATAGTTTTACACAGACAATCATTCATTTTGGTAATTTAATGTTTCATTTATTGTTTAATGTTTTATAAAGGTGAACTAAAGAAGAGAAAAATGAAACAGATTGAACAATAGAGAATGATTCCAGATTAACAGAACAGAATAGAACACACTCATCTACTGCTTCTTTTTCTGGGGATTAAAATGCAGAATCTTTTTCTTTTCTTCACAAGCAAATAGAAAGCTTAGTCAAGTTTTTCTAAATCTTAACAATTTTTTTATCTTAGTTTAATATAAGTTAACTTTTAACTCTGGTTTCAAGATCCTAAAATCAAGTGAATACAAGAAATCAGTCCATTTCTTTAAAAAAAAACCCAGTTAATTTGTATAAACTGAATTTCACAGATTTTAAAATTATAAGACTTACCAATAGTAAAGCGTCCATCTCTTAAGAAACAACTCCCAATGGAGTATCAAACCTGGTGACAAAGACCTAGTTTCTGTTGCATGTGTCAGCTTAGTGATCCTTGCAAGTTTCAAGTCTGGTCGAGACCAGGACTTTATTCTTACAAGTTTTTATGACCGAAATCCCACCCTAATCACACAGCTTAGAGTCTACTCAATTAGCTGCTGAGTGCACAGGGAAGATCTGTCCTAATGAAGAGTTTTCCACACTCTTCACTCATAATGCGGATTGAATCGAACTTCTGTGTGTGAGGCAGACGTGCTAACCATTAAACCATCTGAGCAGACAAGACTTACCAATAGAAAGAAATAATCTTCCCTATTCAGTCTAAAATAGATTTGTTTTCTCCTAAGTATCAGGTTGTAATGAAAGTTCTGTCTGATGTTTCAATTTATTTAGAAACACAAATATAGTGTGACTAACAAGATTTTGTGCACTTAGTAACTCTGAAAGCCTGTAACTTGTGTGTCTGTTCATATATGACATGAAATTGAAATGACAACACAACTGCAAAATTCAAACACTATTGTTCAGCGAGCTGAGTTGTCTGCAGTGGCAGGACAAGCTTTTAATATCCAGTTGGAACGAGGTCAGAAGAGTATGGTGGATTAATAATTTTTTCAGCCGAATGCCTCTATGAGATCTTTGGTCACTCGAGCGATATGAGGACATGCATTATTGTGATGAAGAATGACACCTTTTCTATTCACTAAGGATAGGCGTTTTCTGGCTGTTTTCAAATGCTTTTTGGTTATCATTAAAAAGTTTGTGATGGATGATTCTTTGCATATTCCACCAAACACTCAACATTTAAAATTATGGAAAAGGATCCATTTCTCGTCCCCAGTAACAACTCTGTCCAAATGCTGTGAGTCACAATAATCAGCACGTTGCTGGCAATCTGCTATGGACAGGTTATGTGGGACCCATTTTCCAACCTTTGTCACTTTTCCTAGCTTCTTCAAATTGTGTTGAACAGTCATATGGCTAACATTGAATTGTTTGCCAAGTTCCCTGACAGTAACAGCAGGAACGGGATGGCATATCAGTTATCTTGTTCAAGCATTATTGGTACAAAAAAAACAGACAGAACTTTCATTATAAGCTAATAATTTGTTTCACCACCTTAGAAGGGGAACCCAGATTTTTTGGTTACTGTTACTGTTGTTGTTGTTGTATATTATTGAGTAGAACAAATGTTACATTGGCAGCCATTTTATTTGTTTAGACATTTGAATTTTCCTAATTAGTTACATCATGCTTAATAAACCTAATTTTTATGTAAACAGTTTGCTTGTGTAGTACACACATTTTACTATAAGGAGGGAAATATAACCCTTTTCTCAACTTGTAGAAGAAATCATTGCTGGATTTCATGAAATTTCTGGTATTAGTATACATTTGTATATAGTGAGAGTCTTCGGACTCATGATTTTTCTTAGGGAATAAGTATTAAAAAAACAATGGTGTTTAGAAACTATTTAGCTAGCTCAATTATCTGAGATTTTAATCATTAAACATTTCATATTCAAGTCTGAACATGTGAACATATTCACTAGAAAAGGCTGTGATGTTCTAATTCTAAGAATCTAATTAGTTATTGAGGAATGGGCATGTGACCAAACCAGCCAGAGAATTCGGCCTCACAAAGAAGTGGTCTAATAACTGCTCCATAGGCTTTTATAAAAATTCACGGATATATTTGAATTTCTAGGAGATGATTTTTTAAGAAAAGAAACTAAACGTGTGTATATTACTATAAAGATGATGAATGTTTGTTTGTTTGTTTGTTTGTTTGTTTGTTTGTTATCATATCTAAGTCTTGAATGGCAGCCCAAATGACTGCAACCTGGGGGCAAAGATTTGTCTATAATGCTAAGTTGACCCCCTGATGAACATAGGGTAGGTGACACTGACCGAGGTGTCCATGGGTTAATTTAAGGTCAAAACTACCTTTTCCGCCCTAATTTGTAAGCTTCTATCTAAAGATCTATTTATTTCTAAAAAATCAGTGGACGTCCCAATGGCCAAGCAGTTCAAAGTACAGAAAGTGGAATCGTCAGGCTGTGTTCAAACTCTGATGAAGAAAATTAAAAAAATTTTTCCTTTTAATTTCATGTGCTTTCAATCTATTAGACCTTCAAACCTTCTGGAAATTTGTCAGTTTTAAGAAAAACATTTTTTAAAGGTTTTAGAAGGGAGAGGGGTCCTATTTACAATATAACTATAATGCTAAGCTGGATCCTTACTTTCCGTTTGTTGTAGGTTCCCTGCGGATGTGAATTTCTCTTTCTCTCAGTGCTTATGCCAGTTTGACAGTATTTCCTTTTCCAGGAACCTGACCCTAACCCGACAATAAAAAGTGTTTTTCTTTGAGCAAAATCCCTAACCTCAACATGACAATAAAACATGGACACTATTTAAACCTGATCGTTTGCTTTGACGTGAGAACTACTAACGCCAAAAGTGAGAACTTGAATTCTCAGTTTTGACAAAAATTAATTTTTTTCAGGTTTAAGGAGGGGCAACACAGTGTGCACGGGTCTGCCCGGGAGTGTGTAACTTAGTTCCTCACTTCAAAGCTGTTAATAGTGTAAATAAATGTGTATGTCTCATTTAAGTAGAAGAGTCCATTGTTTCAAATGGTAGGTAGGAGATATTTTTATCAGCAAAACTGTTACTTTTAAGGGGAAGAGTCCTTTCTTATTGACAAAGAAACAAACAGAAAACGGTTTATTATCTAGCTAGATAGTTTGTTTTTAAAAAAAGAAATATGGAGGATCACATCTTCTTTAGAGAGTGACATAGAACCAGTCAAAATGAATTTGCACGATTAAGAAAGAAAAGATGAAAAATAATGATTGATTATGGCAAATGAAACTAAAATCCAATCACTCAATAT
>VCCN01000158.1:5688273-5701717 GCA_006491835.1 Architeuthis dux | reverse complement strand
TCTATGTATGTTGTTTCGGATTCTATAGACCTCTAATAGGTCGGCACATTTTGCTTCTGTATTCAAGGGTCTCTAGATTGAGTTGTTTTGATCTTTCAGTGTAAGATATATTTCCCAACCTCCGAATGATCTTGATGGCTCTCCTTTGAACTATTTCTATGGCATCTGAGTTATACTATTGTTTTCTATAATTTTAATATTAGAAGGATAACAAAAGTTAAGGCATATTTTTCAATTTTTATTGAATTATAAATTTCTTTACAGAAGTATATTTATTTATTAAAATTTCTTTTCACAAATTATTATTAAATTAAAAGAAAAAGAATTTCATTCTAACAAGAATAATTATGAAAATTAAAATTTGGTGCAGCTTATTACTGATTCCTAAACAACAAAGTTCTATGTATTTAATTCACATATACACAACGTTACTTGCAATACTCATTCATTTATGTACAAACGTGCTTCCTATGTATGTGATATTAGTATTAGTTTCCTTAATTTGCATACATTGAAGTGTGAGATGAAAAAGATTTGTATGTGCAGTTGTATAGATGCTTTAACATGTACAACATGAGCAAATGCTAGATTTCACTTTGAATCATTTGTCTGGTACAATGTTGTATTAAATGAATATCAGAGAAATTAAAATTAGGTATCAATAGTTAATGATACTTGCAACAGTGATTTTAATGAAAACAATTTCAGGTAAGTTCCTTAGTTTTCATTATTAAAACCACCCAAAATTAATTTCCGTATGAGAAAAGAAATCAGAGAAACATGAGTAATGCTTACCAGACATGAAATTTGTTAAACCTAACAAATTGGAAGCTCGCACTATTTCTGACCAAGATTTTTCTGTCAACCACTCTGGTGCCGGATTGGGGTTGGGATTATCTAAGGCCACTCCACCAGTTAACAGAAAACGCCAAACATCTTCATTAATCTTTCCACTAAAAAAAATAAAGGTGTCACACGTTTCAAATTACTGATTCCTAAACAACAGAGTTGCATGTATTTAATTCACATATACACAAAGTCACATATTACTTGCAATACTCATTCATTTATGTACAAAAGTGCTCCCTATGTATGTAATATATAGAAACTACAGTGTATCCCTATTTCTTTAAATCATGCATGTGTTAGATGAGAGTCAACCAATGGTGACAAAAGAGAGAGTAAAGAGAAGAAGAAATGGCAGAAGGGAAGAAAGACTGATCTATAGGATGTCTTTATTTTGATGCAATTCATATCTTATTATAATTCACCAAAGGTCTGTCCATCTGTAAAAACCACACAACATAACCCCATGACATTTTCTGGTTTCATAATGCAGTAATTTTAGTAAAAAACAAACCCTATTTTATTCTGAAAAAGGAAATAATTACCATTTTCTGTTTGCAGCACCAAACCAAGTGTGATTACTGTTGTGTTTTTAGGATATATTTATTATAAAAATGATGATGTTGTTCTATCTTCTTTAGCAAATAACTATTACTGCTTCAATTTATTTAAGATCTACAATGCAGTTTTTACAATTGATCAACATCCATATGAAATAGCAAACAATTTATTTTTGAACAGATTTGAATAGCCAGATAAGCTCAATGGCCAATCAGATATTCTGAAGACACTGTACAACTCTCAAGAAAGGAGGTCTTAATATTATTACAGCAGTATATTTAAGTAGAAATCTGTTGTACTGCTGTTTGTTCATATCCCAAACATGAATTTCAGAGCAGCTGGTTGATGGCAATAATACAAATAAGCAAACATCTTGTAAGGAAATAAATATAAAATTTCATCATAACTGGAAATTTATGAGACAAAAATTACACAGGTATAAATACAAACAGCTGTTCTTACTTACTTTTATCTTGTTTCCATTAACAGCTCAGTATGTAGACTATAAATCTTAACATGAACTGTTTAACTGGAATAATATTGATGCACATTAAACTACTACTGACAGTAGTGATTGTCAAGTTCACCTTTCACCAGCTTTCCCCAAGCAATGGTATACTGTAGTCCAGGGTGTGAAAAAGCATAGTAACGCCACTACAACTCACAACTGCTCATAGGTGTAATGTTCATGTGTGTATGTATGTTTTTAAGTCAATAAACATGCCGAATTGGAGGCTACCCATTAGCCCCCATTTTAACTAGCCCCGTTTCCGGTAATGAAAACAGGAGCCTGGAAGTGGTAACTGGGAAGGTCTCTCTGGTCCAGGCAATTGCCCTGCAAACATGTGTCTTTGTTTCTCCCCACTTCTTTTCTTAAACACAGCTAAATACAGTTATGAACCAAACGTGTTCAAACTAAACACAACTAAACAGATAAGAACAAACAAACAACAAAGGCACTAATATCAGACAGCATTATAATAGGGAGGCATAAATGATCAAAACAATGAATGATAAGGGAGTGCAAGGATCTAAATCAAAGGTTACTGTCTTTGATTGAGAGGACGTGAGACAAAAACTTATACCAATCAACAAATAAAATGAAGAATAAGAAATCTAAACCATTTTTTATGGATAAATAAACATTAAATGCAAAAAGTCTCATTTAGTTCTTTATTGGTTGATTTGAAATTTCAGTTAAAAACAATGTGCAAAATTTGTGCCATTAACAAAATTTTAGCATAAGCATTTGGGAGGCACATTTGGTCAGAATTCTGTGTTAAGAGGCACAACATCACTTTATCACACCCTACTGTTGTCCTCAGTTATCAGCATTATACTATTATGAAGAATTATTGTTTGCTTTATTTTGAATTTCATAATAATTACTAGCATAGAACCCATCAAGAATTAATTTTTGTGTTTTATGTGTTTATAAATTTGCAGCAATAAGAGAATAAAATATATTATTGATTTTTAGCTACAAAAAGCTATATATTATATTCATGGTCACATTGTACCCTAGTAAATATTAAATCATTAAAATTAAATATTAAATTAATAAATATTTTGTAATTGTAGCCCATTGTATGATTTCTCAATCCTCCCATAATTTGCTTGTCAAAGTCATCTCCGGTGACATATTTTCGTTTTTTAAAAATTAGGCCGTCTGTCTGTCAATTTTCATTGCTTTGATATTCACTTCCCACTACCCAATGTGACTGAATGTCAATACCTTTGGCTTGAAATCCTGATTCAATTTATCTCTGTAGTGGTAGCACAGACTGTATGTCATCAGTCTAGTAAGGTCTATGGCAAGCAATTGAATCGTGGTCGCGTTAGTGTTTCTTAATTTTATATATTTGTTTGGAATAGCGTGACAGATGAACAGACATCTGCACAAAAAAAGTGATAATGGTATTTATATAATTAGACTAGCAGAAATACCCGGCGTTGCCCATTTTTTGCTAGATGCCTAGATTAAATAAAATCACATGAGTTAGCTATAATTGGTATCAATTGCTTTAAGAAGATGCTGACAGTCTACACTTGGTACGGGAATGTAGCTTCAAGAATAATTGTTGTATTCAATCAATGCATAAAATAGTTCAATTTTACCTGTCTAAAAAATCACAAAAACATAAACAGAAATAGACAAATATAGAACGTAAAATTTTATTCTTGCAAATTTCTAAAATTTCTGTGAAGAAAAGCATTTTTCTTTTTATAATTATGTACTAACTTACATAAAGTAGGTACATAATATTTATCAATTTAATGCACCACACACAACGAAGATCTAAAACACTAACCCTCATTAGGGAAGAACTTATCTCTAATTGTTTAAAAAAAGAAATTACTTTAAGTTAAACAAAATTTCATCATTTCTTTTCCAGAAGATTTTGAACACACAAAAAAATAATATATATTGTGACTCATAGTATGAGTCAGTATGTTTTTAGCCCTTGAAGTGAAAACTTCCAGTTAGCTACCTCCAGAAGTAGTCTCCACTAACGATCTGCATGTTTTATTGTTGGGTTAGGGTTAGGGTCAAATTCCTTTTTAAAGAAATACTGCCATACTTGGCATAAGCACTGAGAGAAAGAGAAATTCACGTCAGCAGTTTTGTTAGGATAGTCATATTGCTCCATTTTAGCTGCTTTTGGAGTTGTATAACTCTGCTTCTGAGTGTCACCATAGGACGGCATTAGCTTACAACTGAAGAGAAATCTCATGCTTTGGCCCAGTTGGAGGGAAGAGTTTCTGTGATTCTAGTGGTGCAAGATATTGGAGTGACATGTAAGGCACTTTACAACCCGATGAAAGCTGATGAGAAGTAGTACTCCCAAGCAAAAATCGGTTCTAGGAGGAAGATTGATTAATTGATTGATTGATTGATTTGTTTAGTGGCATATCAACCCTTGATGGGTCATTTAATGCTGAAATCAGTTTAAAATCTTTTTTAAAATAGAGTCTTGCGATTTTGGTGAAACTTTGGTTTGGGGGGGTCTTACCCCTCTGCAGGGGATGCAATCAGCATATTCTAGGCCCCAGTCGACAGGGCCGGCTAGGAGGAAGAAGACGTATCCTAGTACCAACAAGTTTCTAAAACATGAGGCGATGACCAATCCAATCCATTGAAGAAAAGGTTCACTGATCTTCTGTAGAATGTTGCTGTAAGGACAATACAGCATCGTTTACAAAAGACTTCATCAGGTCATAAACTGCCTTATGGATCACTCCAATATCTAGACACTAGAATCACAGAAACCCCTCCCTCCAGCTGGGCCAAGGCATGAGATTTCTCTTCAGTTGTAAACTTACATCATTTAGTATCTAGTGTACTCATTTTTGGATGGCAGCATATTCATATTTTTGGCAACAGTGTTTCAATGCTGTAGGGTTTGGTCATAAATAATACCTGATAATATCCGTTTTGATTGTGTAATGTTCCACTAGAAATAATAAAATTCTGCTATATTTAGTTTAGAAGCAAATCAATTTTCTATTAAAAAAGTGGTAGGGACTTACTCATTTATGGGCGATAATGTACTTCTGAATAGTAAGTTTGATTTTCACTGTGCAGTGAAGGAAACTGTAAAGGGAAAAAAGGTTGCGCAACCATCTCAACCGCCAAGCATTTCTATATAAATAAGCAAAAAGTCTCACCTGCCCTTCATTATGCCAACACATAGAATAAAAGAGAAGAGTAGTTTATCCTTTTCAAAAAGGGACCGACAAACATTACGGTAGATACTACTGGTGAAGTGGGAGTTGAGGCTTTCAATCCGTTTCTCTACAACATTGGAAGGGGTGCTCTCAGTGATCGACTGGAAAATGAAAAGAGAATGTTTCACAAACTTGAAAAGTGAGATGAAAACTTAAAAGAATTTGTTGAAAGGATTTATAAGAAAAAATGGTGTTGAATACAACAATGGTGTTGAATACAAAATGGTGTTGAATACATACCTTTAAATGTTCAAAGGTTAGCAACAACTTGATACAGACAAAAAGATCAGTCTAAATTTTAATTTTTTGTTATTTGTCATTTCCAAGAAATATTTCAAGTGATGATTTATTTCTGCCAAGTGGAATCAGCTTATAACTTTGAAACCAAAATAGAACGTTTTATGACAAGTTTCACTTGTAAATTAATCTCAGAATATACCATATTTGCCAGCCTATAAGACCCATGGTTTACAAGGATATTTGAGGGACTACCACTCACTGTAACTCATCCAAGCCCCATATTTCTCCACTTCTTCAGTAGACGGTTCTCTAGTCATTATACCAGCATTGGACACAGTGTAATTTTTGCATAGATTGATTTTTATTATTAAAATGTGCATCTTGTATGCAAGCAAATATGGTACTTGAAAATCTAAACTGATGTTCAAAGGTAATAGTTCTGAAACACACTAACAGAAGTTATATTACATATATTCAAATATCATAAACACAGTGCAGAAAATTGAGTAGAATAGTTTTAGTTAACAAAACAAATAAATATATAGAAACAAACTCAGATTGATGATTGATATAATGAAATATTCAAACTCAAGACAGCTTATTTGATTACTTAGGCAATTATTGAGACAAAAGAGCACACATAACACCACTATGCAATGCACAAATGGGTGTACAGCAAATAACAAGCACCCAGACAATAATGTGACAATCCGGTGCTGAAATAACAAGTGAAATGTAATAAAAAATCATCATAAACAACCTTAACACACATTGACAGGTGAGTATTTTCAGATACTGCCACAAAAGAAAAAGAGAAAATAAATGACATGCAATAAAATCCTCTGGAACACTCAACAGTGCAAAAGTGAGATAAAATGGATGCTGATGAAAAATCAGCAGTTTTGAATCTGAAAGGAGGGAAAAAGTGTACATTGTGAGTGAAGGTAAATAAATCAATCTTGTCATTGCCCCATATCATGGAAATCGCACTGGGTTTGACAATGTGAAAAAAAAGTGAAAAATGATGGCTGAAATTTCATATATGAAAAATAGCATTCAGTGTCAGTGAGTACATCAGTGAAATGCAAAAATATATCTCTCTAATAAGTCTCTTTGCAAATGTTTGTTTTTACTTGTAGACTTCATTTTACTTTAGAAATAATGAATCTTATTTAGCATATAGTAGAAATTTTAATATACAGTGTTGCCTATAAATGAGTACAATGCTACTACTTTTTTTTATAGAAAGTTAATTGTCTTCTAAACCAAACATAGTAAAGTGTCCATCTCTTAAGAGACAACTCCCAATGGAGTATACACCCAGTGACGAAGACCTGGTTTCTGATGCATGCGTCAGCTTAGTGAACCTTGCAAGTTTCTAGTCTGGTCGAGACCAGAATTTTATTCTCACAAGTTTTTATGACCACCCTCCTTGGCAGGATGCAAGTCCACCAAAGGGATACCTCCACCCTAATCACACAGCTTAGAGTGTACTCAATTGTCTGCTGAGTGCACAGGGAATTTTTCCTAATGAAGAGTTATCCCCACTCTTCACTCATACCGGTAATCGAACCCAGAACCTTCTGCATGTGAGGCAGATGTGCTAACCATTACACCATCTGAGCGGACTCTAAACCAAACATAGCAAGATTTTATTATTTCTAGTAGAACATTGCACAATCAAAATGGATATTATCAGGTATTATTTATGACCAAACTCTACAGAATTGAAAAAATATGAATATGTTACAGTCCAAAAATGAGTACACCCCTATGAAAAAATATTTTTTGCTGTAGATTGTGTTCCACTAGACATAATAAAACCTATGTTCGGTTTATAAGAAAATTAGGGGTGTACTCATTTATGGGCGACACTGTAAGTTACTTAGAAAACAGATGCATAAAAAACATTTTATTGGCCATCATGTACAACAATTCAGTAATAACTTTTTTGAATAATTTACAAGGGTCGGCAATGACGTTTAAGCTGTAAAGTTTAATTTCAAAAGAAATTATTAAACACACATCAGTTACTTCAATAATTTATATTGTATCTAAATATATATGAATATGTTTTACAGACAAATTAAAGATAGAAGATATCTTCAATTTAAAGATAAACTCTAAAGAATATACTGTCAGGTTATAAATGTTTGATTTTAAAAAAACACATTTAGTTTCAATAATTGTTTGATGACGTGAATAAAGATCAGGATATCAATGAATTAATCTTCTAATCAAATCAATCAAATACTAATTACTCACTTGTAAATTCCTTCATTTACTTTGTTTGCTAATTGCCTGGTGGAAACACCTTTTGTCATGATTTATTATTAAAAACTGTCAACCAAAACTGCCAACATAGGTTTCTTCAGTTTTTAAGTTGGTCTGGCTGGCTGGCTATGTATGATACATACATAGCCGGCCACATGTACAGGCCACATCAAAATTTAAACATTTACTTATTAAGTCTAGAAAAAACGTTTTTTTGTTATTTTAACCCCTGTCCCAGATAGGTTTTTAGTGGGGGGGTTCAATTCGCAATACAAGTGTTTGCTAAATTGGGCCAATAGTTTGTGTTCAGCAGCATTTACACTTGTTTGTTTTTTTAAATTCAGCCTTTTTTAGTGATCACTGCCCAATAAAAGAGAAGAGAAGTAGCTTATTCATTGATCACCCCTTTTTCCAATTTTTTAATTGATCAACCCAACATGGTCACATAACAGTTTCTATTGAGTGGCTAACCAGACCTGTTCTAGCTGATATTATTGATTTTAATTTATTTATCTTTGACAACAAAGTTGGAAGAGGTATATGTATTCACTTGTGTGTCTGTCTGTGTACCTGTCTGTCCACACAATATCTCCAAAAATTCTCAATGAATTTCAATGACATTTTGTGGATGGTTGAGCCGTGTGCTAAGGAAGAAGTGATCAAATTTTGGGTAGGAGCCAGGAATCTTTTACAGTCACCTCTGCCGTATCGTAGCTATATATCAAAAATAACTGATTAGTGTTTTACTTTTCATTACAAGTTATCGGTGCATATAATTATTAAAGTTAGATTCTATTTTTGATTCTGCAGCTAAGATGAAAAGAAGAAACATTATTAGAGAGATCATTTCAATTGACTACGACAATGAGTTACCTTTTGTAAGAAATCACATCGTGGTATAAGCTGGAAGAAACAGCGAGTTATAATAGTTATTATTATTAAAAATAGAGACACAAATGCCTTTTCCAAAAGGAACCCAATGTATCTGAAAAAGAAATCTAAATATATTAGAAACCATCAACCAAAACTGTCTCCCACTGTCAAAATAGGTTTCTTCAGCTTTTGAGGTGGTCTGGCTGGCTGGCCATGTATGTATGTATGTATGTATGTATCAAGTGTACAGGCCGCACCAATGCAGCTGAAAATTTCAATATTTAATTTTTTTAAAAATGTTTTTTCTAGACATAATATCTAGAAAAAACATTTTTTTTGTGTTTTATAAAATTCTCATCCTAAATAGGTTTTTAGTGGGGTGTTCAATTTATAATGTAAGTTTATGCTGAATTGATCCCTAGTTTGTGCCTGGTTATTTTTTTTTACATTTCAAAAACGGTGAGAGAATTAACTTATTCATTCGCCCCCCCCCCTTTTTTAATTGATCAAACCCAACACGGCATGTTGCCAAAAGATGTTGGTAACATGATGGTTTCTATTGAGTGACTAAGCAGACCAGTTCTTTTTTTTAAAAATTCACCCTCAATAAAGGCACTCCAGAAATCTCCAATTCTTGGATATCACACATTTCTTAATATAATGTTAATGTTGAATAATGTTAACTCTAGTGGGTCATGTCTAAAATTTTGGTGGGCCATGAAAAGTTATTAAACTATGATTTTATTAATTATACAAAAATATATATCACAAAAATGGAAAAGTGCACATTATGTGTGATAACATCGACATTGAGTAGTTAGTAAATTTAAAGTTCACAGCTTTATCATAGCCTCAGCCTATAGTGGCGCCACCAAGTTTTGTTTACCATGTACTGTTCTGTACTGTGAAATCTGGATTACATTAAATTTGGGGTATTGTGCTTAATTTACATCACACAGGTTCGAGAAATGCTACAGGTAGGCCAATAGATGAGCTCAAAACACCAGGTGATTACAATTACATAATTACATCGCGGAAAATACATTAATGTACCATAGAGTCTAAATATTGTTTAAATTGTATCCATGGAAATGTAATTGTTTAAATTGTATTCATGGAAATGTAATTCTTTAAAAATAATCATGAATGTTTAATGTTTTTCTATATTTAATGTGTAAAGTTAGGTGGGTCGCTATAAGCTGTGGTCATAAATAGTGGGTCGTGATTTAAAAAAGTTTGGGAACCACTGTATTATAGTATATGTCTTCATCCTTGATCAGTCATATTTGCTGACCCAAATGCATAGCATAGTGTTTAGATCACGGTAATTTGCACTTTCCCAGTGGGACATGGAGAAAAGACTTTCATTCACAATACACGACCAGACAGTGTAAGATCATTATTAACAATTTTAATTGTTTTTATTACTATACATTTAATAATTTTAATTGTTTTTATTACTATACATTTAATAATTTTAATTGTTTTTATTACTATACATTTTCTTTTATTCTTTCTAGATGGATCCACCTGTGTCTATCAACTACCCCTGGCAAAAACTATGGAATCCACACACTTACAAGATGTTCACCCAGCTTTTTTACTTTGCGGCAAATAAACAAATCAGAGATAAAACTCAAAACAATTTTTGTTTATTAGCTGAACATTCTGGCTTCATGAAATATACCTAAAAGAAATTAGATTAAATTATTTAAATTAATGGCAAGTTTTTTTCCACATCAAGTAGAGGAAAGAAATATAGAATTATTAAAGGATCTATTAGGAATATTGTTATTGTTTAAAAAGAAAGAAGAAATCTGTACATCTATTAAGACTATTTTTATTGTTTCAATTAAATTATATTAAATTAATATTACAATCCATTGACATAACACGTAGACAGTAACAATATCCGTTAACCAAGTATAAAAAATTATTGGCGAAAAAAAAATTGTTTCTATTTTATTTCGACTTGGTTAATAGATGTAGATCTTTACCAAAAATTGTTTCTATATTTTTTCAACTTGGTTAATGGATGTAGATCTTTACCAAAAATTGTTTCTATTTTTTTGACTTGGTTAAAAGATGTAGATCTTTACCAAAAATTGTTTCTATCTTATTTCGACTTGATTAACGGATGTAGATCTTTACCAAAAATTGTTTCTGTTTTATTTCGACTTGATTAACGGATGTAGATCTTTACCTAAGATTATTAAAAGTACTTATATGGGGATTTTCTTTTCCATATAAATATAGAATTTATAACTAAATTGTGTTTTTGTATATTACTAGGATTAAAAAGATGAACCGCCAACTTTTTCCTTTTTTCATTAAATACATATAATTCAAATAGCAATTATTTGAAGCATCAGGTTTGTTCATTTCAAGATAACCAATTACATACATAAGTAAATAAGTAAAGGACAAATGCAACTTACAGTCAAATATAGATTTATAAACCATGTGAGGGAATACTGATACATAGGTTCAATGTTTGCTAGGTCAGAGATGCAAAAGAAGAGAATGGACGAGTGCACGGCCACTGGTCGGTATCCGTTCCTTGTCTCATCAATTTCCTTCTCAGTTGATGCAGCAACTTTTTGCTTGGCAGAAATTTCTTCTGCCAGGATCTTGGATGAAGACAGAACCTTAATGGCACGTTCATCCTCTAAGATGTTTCCCTGAAGAAAAGATTATATATAAAAATATAATGATATTGATAACGTTGATGGAAACATAAAAATTATGCTTTATTCAGAGAAAAATCAAAGAAATCACAAAAGAGGGCTGTGTGTTAGGGAGAAAAAGAGAGTAAGAATATGAATTAACTTTTTGGGGTTCATATGAGTCATGAATATCAAGATATCATTTACGAGGCATGTCCGAAAAGTAAGGTACAAACATTGTCTAATCCAACATGTTTATTACTATACAAATAAAACATTGTGCATATGTTACCAGCACTACTATGCTACTTTTCCATGTAGTTGCCATCAAGATTGATGCACTTGTCCCATCAGTACACGAGTGCATAAATACACTCCTTGAAGTAGGTGGCGTCAACCAACTGGAGCCATTATTTTATTAACTCTTATTAATCTACAGGCAGGATAGGTGTAATCATTATTTAATCACCTCCCTATGAAGTACGTTTGATACCATTCTGGTCTTTTCCAATGTGGTTTTTAGTGTAGAAATGATTATCAGAAATTTGCTCAAATTTAGGAAGCAATGAAATTGTAAAGAGAGTCATGCATACAAAACAGACAAACCTCTGAGGCTGACAACACTTCCAGAATTTTATCTTCAATTTCTTTTAATTGTTTATTATTTGCTGCACCTTCAATAATGAGTTCATTTTTCTTTTCTTCCAATTCTGGTTTCTCTTTGGCAGCCACAATGCCAAGCAGCTGATCCTGAAGTCCTTGAGGGGTGATCATAAAATTCAACAGACACACCTATTGTAATGATAAGAAGAGTAAACAAAAAGAGGCTCTAAATGTTTAGAGTAAAAGTGTTTGGGAATCAGAGATACTTCCTTAGAGGAATACCACCAACAAAAAGGGAAGACATCAAGGAAAAATAAAAACAGGTCTGGTTAGTCACTCAATAGAAACTGTCATGTGACAAACATCTTTTGGTAGTATGCCATGTTGGGGGTGATCAATTAAAAATATTTGTTGAGCAGTGATCACTAAAAAAGTCTGAATTTTCAAAAAAAACAAGCTTGAATGCTGCCGAACACAAACTAGTGATTAATTTAGCGTAAACTTACATTGTGAATTGAACCAAAGAATTCTATGAAAGTTAATGGAAGATGGTTGCCTGCTAATTTTCAACATAATCCTCTTTGATCCCTACACAATACTGTAGTGATCTAATGGAGTAGAAAGGTTTTTATTGGAAGAATGAAGAGCACTGCAATAGCAGCAATGATTATGATGGTAGAATTTTCAAAATAAATGGTGTTGATGAACTATTTTCCGAAAAGCAAGACAGCAAACAGGGAATATGCCACCCTCCCAAAGTACACCTGAAGATGAGATGTCATTTTTCCTTGTGAAGAATTCTCAAGTCCTTCCCAAGAAAACCTTCACTAACAGAAACTAGACCTTACACCACAGTAAAAAATTAAATAAATGTCAAAGACAAAACACAACAAAAATAATTATTAACTGTCTCACATAATCAAGTCTATTTCAGTTAAGTTGCATATTATCAGTCAACCCTTGTATTCTAATAAAAATAGGGAAAATGATCCAAAAGGAATAATAACCTTTACAGATACTTCAGGTAGATAATGAGGGTTTCTGAGTCGTGTTGTGATATAGAGGCGGAAATCATGAGAATATTCAATAACGTTGTCACCCAAGCGCAGATATTCAACTCCTTGTTGTTTGAAGGTTGCTTTCTGTAGGACTGGTTCCAGAAGAGGGTCCAGATCTTCACCCACATTTTCCAGGAGGAGGGGAGTGCCAAATTGGATGCAATTCTCTAATGTCCGCACATAGTTAGAATCTGATAATTTAATCACGGCCAACTTATTTGATTTCTCCATGTCTTTTATCCATTTGTTTGCTTGGCCTGAAATGTCAGCAATGTAATAACAGATGTGTAAACATTGGAAATAAATTAAAAATGAAGCAACATGCAGAAAAAATGTTTTGAAAAAAATTTCTCTCAATATTTTATAGTAAAAGAAACTTAAAACATCAGATAAGAAAAAATGTATATGTAAATAATACAGACCTGTCAAGTCTCCTGCATTTTGCATAACCTCCCACAATATTATTTGTTTCAGGATAGCTTGTCATCCCCTCCCAATTTTGAAAAAATTACTGTCTTGGGGGCTAAATCTGGCCTACTCCTAATACCAGCCAACTAAAGTTTTGGGAGTTTGAGGACTTGAAACATTTAAATA
>VCCN01000158.1:5666346-5678590 GCA_006491835.1 Architeuthis dux | reverse complement strand
TTGGTGACAGTTTTGGTTGACGGTTTCTAATTATAACCATAACTCAATTCATTTTTTTATAGAAGTTTTGCTTCAATTACTTTTGGCTGATCCTCTTCTACTCATTTATTTACCTTTTGTTGCATAGGCTACTCTCAGTTTTTCTGATACAGGCATCCCCTGTTATAACACGAATGTTGGGGTCCAAGAAGGCTGACCGCATTATAACTAAGCCATGATATCTTGGGGTATGGGTGATATTCAAGGGGTTGGCAATAACAAAGGCATTCTTTAATGTTTTTTATCAAAAAATACCACCAAAATAACTCAATTATATATTAAAATATGACGGTATACCAAATTTCAGTCGACATTTTGATGTTAGCTACTTCGACTAAATGCATTAGCCAGACAAGTGCGGATTTCAACCTGATGTGGCTTCCACTTCTCAACAGACCTAAACCTGACAAGACAAAGACACAGAAACACCTGGGCCCTGCACTATAAGGGTTACGCCCTTTAAACATAACTTCTGTTTAACTCATCACACTCGGATTTTACACCTGACAAAGTTTACAACACAAACAACAAGAAGGAGTTCAATCCTCCAAAGAACCACTTGAATATTAATGACCATTCTCAAAACTATAGAAAATATCATTACCCTTTTTAATTTGTGTTTTTCTGGATGAGTGGGTGATAATATCGGTAACAATGTTGTGGTCCACCACCCACCCACCATATACTGGGAACTTCACTATAATGGATTGCATTGTATCGGGGGAGGCCTGTATTAGAACTTGTCTACACTGTCATTGTTCTACTGAGCAACTGCTTAAACAAATAAAAAAAATAACAGCAAACCTTGACAAACTAAAATGTAGGAATAATAACAATAGTAATATGATTCTAAATAGCCATTTTACCATCATGGATTTGAGCATAGTAATGTCCGATGGCTTCAAAGTATTGAGGGCATGAATGGCTGCTTCCAAAGTTGGAATGGCTTCTGCTAAGTCACTCTCACATTCATCTTTTATAGCTTGTGCAGCTGCTGCTGCCTCATTAGCTATGGCTTCATCTGCTGCAACCACCTGGAAAAGAAAGCAACCATTGGTAACAAATATTTTCAATATCACAAAGAAATTAATCAAATTCATGAAAAAAGATCAATTTTAATTATTAAAGTAAAAACATTAGATTAATTAAATACATAAGAACCATAATAAGATAAATGTTTCTGTAGTTACTATAGTCAAATTATTATTCTTAAATAAATTTTCAATTTGTATTTCCACTTTTCTTTATTTTCTTTAAAAAATTAACTTCATTATTCAAACAAAAATCTCTTTGTTTATCTTAACAGCAACATCAATTTTATTTATGCATATCTCTGCAGTCTATTTCAGACATGCAGTTTTTTCTATCAATAATATGAGATGTTAAACAAACCTTATATTGTTAATATAGGCCATATATAGTCTCATTATTGGAGGATGAGCCTATCAGAACCAAATTTTTTAATTTGATTGCTTTACTTGTTAATTTGATCAGGAAAGGTATAGTATATTCCACCACTTCTGATTGGTCAGATCATCGTTTCTAGTTATCATAGTAGACTTTTCAAAGAAACTGATATTCCTGAACAAAAATGCATATAAAGACATTAGTATAAAATAGCATGTGGAAGTATTCTTTCTTGTTTAATATTAAAATGAATTAAGAAAAAACAATGATTTTTGGTCAAATGAACTTTTCCTGGTATTTTTAATTCCACTAAATAGTAGAATCTTGGGCTGGGCTGTTTCTTTATTAATGTAAACCAAAAGTAAACCAACCTCTTTCTTGGCCTCCACCTCAACTGTGTCTTGTTCAATTTTGACCATCAACTTCTCTGTGTCTTCTGATGTCTGGATTAATTCTGGTTGCATCTCTGTCAACTCCTGCTGCATAATGCTCACCTGAGAGGCAGCAAAATCAAGTTTCTCCAGACCTGTTAGGTACCGATTCTTCATAGTAAGAATCTCTGTACGTTTGGATGCCAAGAGATTCTTGAATGTTAAAATCAACTCCAGGTAAGACGTTGGCGTGACATAATTATGTCGTCGCAAAATATCAAAGTACCTAAAAAAGAAAAGAATATTAAAAAAACAATAAATAATGAGTTAAGTAATGATGAAGGAGAAAGAGTCAAAGATAAAACAGTAAGTTTGAAGAGGTTCATGAGAGATGCTTGCAAGTCCATATTGATTGATACATTTTACTAGATTTAAATATAAACAAAGGATGGGAATGAATGTGAAGAAACAAAAGATACAAGGACCCACAAAGAAATGTGTAAGCTCAGTCATAGAAAAGCTGACAAGCAGCTAAAAGTTCCAATGTTCCATGCTAACTAGAGAGGCTTATTACCATAAGCTAACATAGAAGGAAAAAAATGAATTCAAATCAGAGGAAAGAGCTAAATCAGTAGTTGGTCTGAATCTTTCAAAATGCAAATGGAGAATATATTTGGACTAGCATAGTGACTGTCAGAAATGACAGAATTATTTACATATGGAACAGCAATTCTGTCTAGGATCAGAGTATCTGAGTGCTCTGCCTAGGAACAAAGTGTTGCTCCCAGGCCCTTTGCATAGGATCAGAGTATAGTATCTGTGTGCTCATTGAGAACTGTTACACACACACATGCACATCAAAATATATATATATATGTATATGGATATGGATAATTTATATATGAGAGAATATGATAATTATAAAGAAATATTTTCAAATCGGTACCAAGCAAATATACGTTCCTAATAAAAAAAATGTCTTTATAAATATATAAAGGAGGGTAAAAACTTTTAATACAAATTAAATAAAACACTCAATGGGGAATATACAACCACATGGATACCATTCGTCGCACTACTAACTGATCCCCCATCGGCCATTTACTAGCTAGGTCATTTTGATACGTTTCGCATCCATAAAAAATAGACTATGATAATGCCCTAAATAAAATAACAAGCTACATATATTATGATACTGCCCTAAAACAAAAGAACAAACTAAATATAAGAATTATAGCTTGACGGAGGTGGTGCTTGATCAGCACTACTGGGGGAGCATGGTAGAAAGACTGGTTTGTTTTTAAATCCCTGAAACAGTTCCATGGCAAACAACTGATGATCCCTACAAGAAAATTGTACTTATAGTACTATAAGTTATAATTCTGTGTAAAATATAAATCGTTCTGAACATCTCTCATTAACAGTTATTAGTTAATAATTGACTTACATGACAAGTAATGAAATAAACGAATAAACAGAACTTAAAAACATTTCTGTAGGTAAGATCGTTGTTTAAAAAAATGGAATCCCTTTGCTACCTCGTACTGTGCACAGAGATAGCCAAAACCTAACCTATTATGACCAACATCCTGGGCTCATTGCCACCTCTCCCTTCTTTCTCCAACCAACAATATTCTCTGTTTTTTCCCAGTTCAGTATATATTTCTCACAAATATATGAGTGGACTGCACATACTGGAGTCTTCTGCACTGCAAAAGAGCTTCTGAAGATGCCAAATGAAACTCAGCGAAATGCATCAAGGCTTATCTTAATGATAATAAATATGTTTGAGATGTAACAATATAATAAAATCATGTTTACACTTACTCCTGTCTGTGTGTCTTCCATATGTTCACCCCATATATATATTTATATATATCTATATATATCTATATATGGATACACATTGCGTTTTATATATGCTGAATTATTTTCAATGATTTGTCATTAAATAGGCAGGAGAAATATTACTGACCTTCAAATGCCATGGTGTCTAAGATAATAGACTTTGAAGAGTAAAATGTGTTTGAAGTATTTTTAAAAGTTAGCAATGATTAGTCATTTGATATATAATCTAATATATATAGTTTAAGGATGTTGTTATATGTAAGCATTTATGAGTAAAATGTTAAAATGTAGTTATAAATGATATAAACAGTCTAGTGCTACACTAGATTTAATTAAATATCTATAAAGAGAATGCCCAAAAATAAGGTTGTTAACTAATCTTTTCATCAAAATAATCCATGTTCACTTACTTCTCAATTATTAGAATACCATTATAATTTAAGGTGCTCATATTGTAAAGGTGAAACCATCGGGTTTAGATAGGTACAAAAGAATATCAAAAAGTAATTTCTCATGTGCTTGCAAAATATATATCATTGTATAAGGCAAAGAAAACTGACAACATAATTTTACAAGGGGAAGAGGCATTACTTTTTGATACTCTTTTGCAGATTTTAAATTCCATAGGAATCACAAAAGTTAGATAGTTTGCTAACAAAATCATAAAGTTATTGTTCTCACCTTTCTGACATAACCCGTACACTTTCGTGGAAATGTTTACACATTGTTACACATTCGTGTTTTATTTTATCATCCATTTCAGTATCTTCCAAAAATTTATTTGCCACCATTTCCAGAGCATCCGATGGCCAGGCCTTTCATATATAACAAGAAAAGACAAATTATTCACAGGACAAATTGCAAATGATATAAATTTCCATCATGGAACACATTTAACTTATTCTTTTTTCATTTGATGCACTAATACTTGTTTCAGTATAATTAGCAGAGTAGATAATTTCAAAGTTAAATACAATATACTTGAATATACTTGAAATAGTCTTTTTTTGACAGCAGTTAATTGCGTCATTAAGCCAGCTTCAGTGTAGTTGGGCTGGTTTTAAACAAATAAGAAAAATGGTAGATAAATTTGGTATGTCCAATATCAGAATAAAGATTATTTTTTTAAATATTGATATTCTCAGATGTGACCGTCTTTTCACTTAGGCTGTTCCATGCATTTGCCACTCTTGCCAAGAAGAAATTTTTCCTATCACCAGTGGAGGTCTGAATTTGTAGTTTATGGCTGTGTCCTCTGGTTTTATTGCACATAGATGAAGTCAGCATTTTCTTATCAGGGCATTTTGAGAAATGAACGTCAGTATCCATTCTATGTATGTTGTTCCGGATTCTATAGACCTCTAGTAGGTCAGCACGTTTTCTTCTGTATTCAAGGGTCTCTAGATTAAGTTGTTTTAATCTTTCAGTGTAGGATATATCTCCCAATCTCGGAATGATTTTGGTGGTTCTCCTCTGACAATATGAGAATTATCAAGTGTTTATATGCCACAACATTTTATTGGTAGCTTTTGTTATGCAGGAATGAAAAAAACTCCAGAGATGTACTATATAACCAATGATACTCAACTCTGGAGTATTTTGGGGCAAGATGCTGTCACAGAATGGGTGTATATGTGAATGCATGCATATATCTACATCTTTCTCTCTCTTCCTATATAAGTGTATTAGTCCGGGGGCCAGCAGGGGCTACCATGCACCCCTCCATGATTCTACTTTTAGGGTACCAAAATGTTCCTTAGGATGTTCTCTTTCAGAAAAAAGATGTTCCCAAGAAAAAAGTTGGGAAGAACTACCTCATTTGCATAAGACAAAATGGTCGCCAGCATACATCAACAAAACAGAATTTCATATCTCGTCTATAAGGGGTCGCATTTTAGTAGGAGAATCTATAGGCATAGGGTCGGTTTGGTTCACCTCCCTAGTCTTTCTGCTTTCTTCTTTTATTTTTATTTTCAATAAAATACTTTTAACATGAACCAACTCTAATCATACTTTGATAATTTTCGAAGACCTTTTTGAAATTATCTTGAAGTTGTAGAAGCAAACAACCTATATATATGTATGTGTGTCTTAAGACATTTTATGCTGAAATGTTAGTGTGTCTTAAGACATTTTATGCTGAAATGTTAGTTCATTTCAAAAGTGCATGTCATTTTTTAAAAAACCAAAGCCCAGGTTATACTAGTAGTTATACTAATTCACCTACTTATCTATCTATGTATGTGTGTGAAAGTATAGGCACATAAATTTACATAAAGAATAATTTTGCTAAAGTTGAAAATATGCAAATTCAGAGAAAAGCTTTCATATCAATGATAATACATTTATTGGTGACTATAATATGTCAATGTTTGAAGAAACAAAGTCATGTGACATTATCTGTCATTATGAACAATGTGGTGATTACTAAGCATTTTATTGTCTTGTACATATGTACTCACCTGGAACCAATCAATTGTACAGCAATTAATCAAGGATGGAAACATGCGCAGTCGATTCCTGAAGGCATCTCCAATAGGACTCATGGCCAGTGCAATATGAAGGTTTTGTTTAACACGCTCAATGAAGTAATTATACAAGGCAAGAGGAGTAGAATCAAGTTTTTTACCCTAAAGTTAAAAAAAGGTACAAGTGTGAGCATAGCAACTGAGAAGAAAAATTTTAAAAATATTAAAAAATGAGTTTTATTAATTGTTGATGACTACAGTAAACCATTCTATAATGAACCTCAATATAACACATTTCAGCTTTAATGAACACGTGGATCCATTTGAACTGACTTCGGATTTACTGAACAAAGTTCAATAAATGATGTGAGCACATGGACCATAACAAACTTTCTTATTATTTACTGAACGAAGTTAGATAAATGCGGCAAAGATGTGAGTCATAACAAACTTTTTTATTATTTACCGAACGAAGATAGATAAATGCGGACACATAATTAAGTAGGTAAGTAAAATAAATTATTTGACTAAGCACTTGCCATTAGATCAAATATCAAGAACGTCATTAAAATAGATAAGAAGTGATAAAACACAACATCTATTGAGTCAACATTATTCTCGATGCATTAACCATAATAAACTTTCTTCTTATTTACCAAACGATGTTCGTTAAATGCTGCAAACTACCAAAGTTACTAATTATTTACCGAAACGAGGGGCAACCATTGTATATAACAAACTTCCAATTAGTCTGTTATAGCGATTTTTACATTTTCACAAGATCTTTCATTTTTACATGACAACCAGGAAGCTTTTTGTATTAATAGCAAATATATTATTATTATTTGATCAACGAACTTAACACCCATAAGAACCCAGACCCATTTCTACTTGAAGGAACATTATGTGGGATTCTGTGTAGGCAAATTGACACACAGTCATGTGACTGCACCAAGATGTTCAGTAGATGTCACTTAGTACACTTCATGAGTTAAAATCAAGGTTAAAATATAATATTATATAAGAGACTGTGCGGATCAATTAAATTGTATGTGACACCAGTGTCACAGTGGGTTCTTATGGGTTAAAAGCATGCATAGTAAATTTAGTTATAAAGCAAAAGCACAATAAAGATAACCATACACTTTACTGTTAAGATATTGAACAAATAAGTCTCTTATTTATATTTCTCTATTACATTTGTGCATCATTTCCTAATCTATCTTTATCTACTATATTTCAAATGGATATATTGAAATAAAATTATTTAAGTGACAAAGTAAATTTGTATTAATACAAATACTAAGGCAACAAAACAAAGTCAAATAAACGGTAAAGTAATTCGGGGATCAGAGTCCGTGTTAATGGGTGGGTGTGAGAGAGGTTTACTTACTTCCATTCTTGACACATTCTGCATTTTCTCACATATTTCTGCTTTCTCATCAGCTGCGTATAGATTTGGAACATCGCCTGTATTTAATACCATGCTTATATCCTCCATAAAGGATTCATCTTTAATCTGGTTGTCTGAAAACAGGAACACATGCGGTTTGGCATTGCATCCCACGTTTCGCAGAAGCTGGAATGGCCATTAAGATATATTATTTGAGAAGGTTGTCAAAACTTTAAAAAATCTTAAAAGTATAAAGGTTCCCAGCAGAAAACGGTTGAAAGAGTGGCAATTAATTGAACTTTGGGAAATATTGTGTGACAGACATGATCGAATACATAAATGTATAGAAAAAAATGGAAAATATATATTTCAATCAAGAACAAATGCCTGGTTCCGTCCACTAATTCCTTACTCCATGACCCATCCTTCCACAAAATCTCATTGAAATTCATCGAGAACTTTTGGAAATATCATGTGGACAGACATGAAACGAATATATAAATGTATATAAAAAAAATGGAAAATATATATTTCAATCAAGAACAAATTATTGCTGTTAGGACTGTTAATTCCAAGATACCAGATTTTTTTTATTCAAACCATAAAATTCTTAAAAATGTTATATATTTTCAGTAATTAGGTGCCCTGTATAACAATTTTCATTCTAAGCAGTTCAGCATTTTGACATGTGGTTATTTACATATAAAAGTTAAACAAACGTAGTTGGTACGTATGCTGACAGTATATAACAATAAAGAATTTTACTCTTATTATCATTATTATTTTCCCTTTCTATCTGCTTTTCATTCTTCCTCCTTTTACAGAGACTTTTGAGATGGTTTTGCCATGACAGAAATAACCATACTATAGTAGCTTATATTAAAAACCATCAACCAAACTGTCAACACAAGTTTCTTCAGTTTTTAAGTTGGCTTGGCTGGCTATGTATATATGTACAGTATCGCCCATAAATAAGTACACCGCTACCACTTTTTAATAGAAAGTTAATTGTCTTCTAAACCAAACATAGCAGGATTTTATTATTTCTAGTAGAACATTGCACAATTAAAACGGATATTATCAGGTATTATTTATGACCAAACTCTCCAGCATTGAAACTCTGTTGCAAAAAATATTTGCTTGTAGCGTTGTACTCATCTTTGGATGGCAATATATTGATATTTTTGGCAACAAAGTTTCAATGCTGGAGAGTTTGGTCATAAATAATATTTGATAATATCTGTTTTTATTGTGTAATATTCTACTAGAAATAATAAAATCCTGCTATATTTGGTTTAGAAGAAAATTAACTTTCTATAACATAGTGGTAGGGGTATATTTATTTATGGACGATACAGTATGTATCACATATACAGGCCGTACCAAAGGAGTTAAAGGACTGAAAATTTAAACATTTACCCATTACGTCTAGAAAAAACAATTTTTTTTGTTTTTCTAAAATTCACCCATAATAGGTTTTTAGTGGGGGATTCATTTTGCAATGTAAGTTTATGATAAATTGGTCCCTTAGTTTGTGTCCGTCAGCATTCATGCTTGCTTTTTGAAAATTCAGCAAAAGGCGGGAGAAGTAACTTATTCATTGATCACCCCTTTTTCTAATTTTTTAATTGATCACCCCCAACACAGCATGTTGCCAAAAGACATTGGTCATGTGACAGTTTTTATTGAGTGACTAATCAGACCTGTTTCATCATAGCAGTTAAGTTTTCAACAATTAGTCTGACAGCATACTGAATTTACTACAGATCTATGTTGGTTATTCTGTCTGATTCTAAGATGATATCTAACTTTCTTGACTTACATTCCCTCTTGATCTTGTAAGAAGGTACCTGTTTCATAATCATAAACAAGAAGGTACCTGCTTCATAAGCATAAACAGATTGTTATACCTTTTTAATCTGGCAAACTTGGGACCTGGCCATTGCCAGACCACAGAAAATGCCAGAAAACAGCAATTGACCCCTAATAGAACCCCCTATGTAAACATGTGCACAACCCCTAGTCTTGCTAGATCATTCCATACATTGCTGTTATCAAAGATAGAACAAAGCTTAAAACAGGAAATAATACAACCATTAATGTTAGACACTGTAGATTCTCTTGTCTGCCATCAACTTTGATGTAACACAATATAAACACATGCACTTCTTGGGGTCTTCAATTCACTTTTATTTACACTCGAACGTTCACGTCTACACACTAAGATGCAAACCATTAAGTGATTTGAACACAGTAAAATATCTGAGAAAAGGGACTCCCAAAACGGGAGAGTTCCACTACTGATCATTAACAAAGAAAGCTAACAAATGCTTCCAAAAAATTGATTCTATTAAAAATTCAGAGATTAAGAAAAATATTAATAAATACATATCTAGTTTTAAGCTAAAATAAACATCAAAAGTTTCCAAAGTTCTTTGATTTGGTTTCAAACTGCAGTTAGGAATTTACACATTCAGTTTAATGATTTGGTTTATAAAGGGCTAAATTGTGGTTCAAACCACAGTTTGAAACCGAATCGAAGAACTTGTGGCAGATCCACAAACTAACAGCAGCAAATTTAAAATGTGCCAGACCACAGAGCGCCGGATCAGAGAGGTACGACCTGTACAGTGATTTGTTTATTGTGGTTTCAGCTTCATCAGTTTTAATCAGTAGTAGTTACCGATTAAAATTCTGGAAAATAAATCCGGTTTTATTTAACCTGAATTAATGGTATAAGAATAAAAATCAACCCTACATTGATCAGTTGAGAAAGTTCATACAAACATTTCACAAACCTTTTTCAGATCATCTTTCCACTCAACTTTTGTATAATTGCGAGTAATTTCAATCTGGAATAAGTCATATTCCGCCATGTGACAAGCAAGTTTGGTAGCACTTTGGCGCCCACTGCCACCAATGCCTTCAAGTAAAAATAGAATTTTAATTCAATTTATTATATATTGACAATTCAAGTATGAAACAGAGTATAGACGTGGATTTCAAAATGACTATATTAAGCAAGAGAAAACTTATAAATACTTGTTTTATGGAGAAAGTACATCTACTGTAAAATTTAACAGATAATGTGATTCTTCTTTAACTCTTTCCTCCCTGACAGCTGTGTTTTATTAATTTCCTGACTGCCGGCTCTAACAATGTGCCTGTGTGCCCTTAAACTAATTTCACAGCTTGTGGCTGAACAAAAAAATACAATGGGCAGTAAATATATTGCTATATCTCTTTTAATATTAAATGTATGCTTACTAAATTTTCAGTGATTATTCCCAATGTATCACTACCAAGTCCAGCGAAATAAAACCATGAATAAGTTAATTGAAAAATGTATTATTATTGGTTGATTGGCATTGTTATGATTTAAATTTGTGTAGGATTTAAATTTAAATGCGTTTTTTGTTGTTGCCCAGGAAATAATGCAAATACGAGATCACACTTCTATGCCTGATCAGGGCATGAGTGAAACTTATTATCAAGACTGGAGTTGTTATCAGGGAAGAAAGAGTTAAGATTTAGTTCATCATTCATATAGATTTGCACAAAATGAAAATAAACATAAATATTAAAATGTGTAAAATGTATAAGAATACATAAGATTTTATATTCAAATGTTATAAGTTTAATATTTTTCTCTTTAAATCTTTCTAAAAATTCTAAATATTTAAAATTTACCAATAAGAAGAACATGTCCATTGTCTTGCAGTAGGACACGGCTAACTCTGGAAATGTGTTCAATGGCAAATTTAAACATCACTAGAGACATTGGGCTCTTGCTGTTAGCATTACATTCATCCAGGTAACTGTGGAAAGGAGATTCAAAAGAAAGAGCTAAGTATAAAAGGCACAGGAACAAGACTAGTGAAAATGCTTTTAAAACTAACAACATTAAATATCAATGAATAAAAAAAACATTACTTCTTTTATCATTATTTGAATCTTCTCATGATATTTTATGTTTTAGAAGATTTTTATGTTTTTCAATTCATTAAATAGTTTTTTTCTTTCAACCAAACAGGATTATTAGTTCTTTACACAATAGTTTGTTTTTCTGACATGAGTTTGGAAACTACTGATATTTCATTATTAAGCTTTGCCCATGAGCACTTTGTGCTGTCAATAATGAAATGCCTGATCCTAATTTCTAAGTGAAACCTATGATAGAGGCTTCTTGTTTTCCTTTTACTGGACTTTATTTGGACTGGTTTTCTAACTCCCATTTCAGAGTCTTATTAACAATGGATTATTAATGGTAGCTCTGAAAATCTCAAAAAAATTAACTAGCATTCCAAGGGAAATTATGACTGAGTCCGTTGGGTTTATGACACTCCCATTGAACTTTAAATTTCACTAAGGGTGTTGATTAGATATTATATCCCAGTTAATAGGCATATCATTGATGTTTATGTGAAGTTTGGCTTGGGGAGAATGACATATATACAATCCAATAGTGTTGTAAACTGATCAGTGTAGAGCGGTGATCAGCAGATTACTGTTATACAGTGATCAAAAATACCATAAATATGAAATGAATTGAAAATCTTTTTTTAAATTTGGAAAAAAGGGGATATCAATGAATAAGTTACTTCTGTCATCTTTTGTTGCATCACTAAAAAGTCGAATTTTTAAAAACAAGCATGAATGCCCCATGACACAAACTAAGGGGCCAATTTAGCATAAAAGTACATAGTAAATTGAACCCC
>VCCN01000158.1:5649063-5666097 GCA_006491835.1 Architeuthis dux | reverse complement strand
GAAAGGGATACAATCAGAAAATGAAAGAGTGTTAAATATCAATGAGCAACTGCTTTAACAAAACACATTGAAGACAAATTTTGGATTGAGACCAGCAATGTTAATGTTCACTAGATATTCAGATGTAGGACATTCAAGCAATAACCAGTGCTATGGTTGATTTCCATGGCTGACACCAGCCATCCGTATATTCGGGAATGTATGGTTTTGTTTCTTTAGGCTCAAATGACAGAAATCATGAGAGTCAAGAGTTACATGATAATAGAAGACTTAAAAGCATTGGACTAACTTACTGTTCCATTATTTTTGTGAGTTCCTTTAGATCTTGTATTTCATCATATGAGCGATTTTTCTCTTGGTTTGCAAAATCACCAAAGAACAGATTGCGAATATCATCATCACATACTTTACCAGATTTTGACAAATGACCAAGGATTTTGTCAATGCTGAGTTTAAAATGGTTCTGGCATGTATCTTTTACCATTTCAAAAAATGTTTCTCTGAAAAAAGAGGACACACATTATGTTAGACAATACTGATGGAAAGTATAAATGTGTGCTCTCTATGTTAAAGAATTTAAAAAGTAATGCATTATAATAAATGTCATAAATAAATGCAAAATTTTAACCGTAAGATCGGCCATCCAATAGATTTCCCATCTGCAGTTATTTTAGGTGGGTGTTTATTTGGGGGTCAAGTTTTTGTAGATGAAAATAGAAAGATAGATAGATAGATATATAATTTAGTTAACATAATGTAATAAAAATGAGAGGCGCTCTCTGAGTGTCTAAATTGGATCTAGGAAGGGACGGGGCGGGGGAAGCGTACATCAATTGTTTCCCTCGCACTGCAATATTTTCGTCCACAGACAAAAATGATTGTCATAACAAAAAGGTATTTTGATAAAGGTCAAATATGCACACATTCTTTTATGAAAGGCTAATAAAATGTTTGACGAGATAAACAAAGAATGTTTATGTTGAATTGGTAAAATTAATCAAATGTTTCACAATGAACAATAACAGTTAAACAAAACAAAGAATTAATTTATGACTGAATAATTTACATAGATAGTAATTTTGGAGCTCAAAAAGAACAAAGAGATATTCATTATTAAAGGGGTCGGGACTCTAGTATCGAGATCAGAACACCTAAGATTTGAGACAAGGTTCTGATCCAGACACAGGAAAATGCTGATTGCCACTGTAACTAGCTAATCTCATAATTAGTCTCACGTTTTAGAGGCTGCTCAACCCTCTCTCTTGGCTTGAATACAGAATTACCCGATAGTGCTGTATAAGTCAGAAAATAAAAAGGAGATATTATTTTTGATAAACCTGGCTTCGCTTCTTCTTCTGAATCAGCGCGTATTCCTTTCAGCACATCATACCAATTCCAAAGACACAACGCAGTTCCGGAGAGATCAACAACATCACCGACAACAGACAAGTCGTTTGCATATATTGGGTATCATCAAACCCCATAACGTAACGTAACCCTTTTGGTGCCGTGATGATTTTGGATTATGTGAAAGGAAGGAATGTAGCAATATGACCCCTATAGATAGATAGTTAGATAGATAGAATACAGTGTGTATATGAAATGTGTTTGTTAGGCCAGGAATTAGGATGAGGGCTATATTGACAAATGGTAAACAAAATGAATTGTTTTTATTTGGTTGAAATTGAAAAGTAAGGAATGTTATTAAAATGAATGTTTTGTTTTGTTAAAATAACAAACAAAGAAATTACAGACTGAATCCTGATTATGAAATGCTTGTACAAAAATGTCAGCTGATTCGGCTAAAGAAGTTACTGACGCAAACAAAAGTATAATGTAATGATTTAACGCCACGAAACGATCACGTTAAAAATGGGCATACCAATAAATAGGGGTGAAAACCCGAGGAGGGAGAGAGACCAGGACTAGCTGTCCAAGGCTAGGACTTGTGTCCAAGGCCTCCACCGCCCCCCTCCACAGGGGGCACGGTCAGTGTTTCTTACCCTGCAGATTCCCAGAGTGTCACTATGAGTAAAATCAAATAAACAACGAACATAACATTTAAAATCGGACTTCGTTTTTCTCAATGAACCAGTTGACTTTCATGTCAGTTCCTTTCAGCAAAAGCCACGGCACACGAACGGAGAATGAACTCCAAGCGATATCCGACCAGTTTCAACTTTATACACCAGTACAACACACAAGTTGTTTGTGTATATAGGGTATCATCAAACCTCATAATGTAACATATAGGCATCAACTAAACTTAACTTAGTCGAGCACAAGGCCACAAGTATAGGGCCCTCAGTGAAGACTGATCTCACTACAAAGTAGTAATGGTCTGCTAGACTAGCTCGCTAACTATTATGCTCAATCGATTTATACAATTCGCAATTAATGGTAAGTTCAATTGATTTAGGGTTAATGTAGCTTTATTTACCATAGCTGCATTATGAGAGCTTCTTGTTTGAAACATGCTATTTGTTTTCATTCATAAATTAATTATATATTTGCTGCCTCTATTCATACCAAGTGCTTTCCAGCCAATCATGATGCGTCATTTTATTTCATTTTCATGGTCTGTCTCTAACTTTATTAGCTGACCTAGGTAAACGTATTCATCAACCTCTTCTAAAGCCTCACCCGTTATTCATATAGTCTTTTTGGGGAATTTACTGTTGAACATTACTTTTGTCTTTATTCTGTTCATTTGTAACCCTACTTTGAAATATTGAAGAGCATCTTGCCAATGTGCTTAACGTGTAAAGTATAATGAATGCATAATACCAGCTATGATTTATGGATGCAAAATGTGGAAATAAACAAAACGAACAGAGAACCAATTTAGAATCGCACAGAGAACAATCGAAAGAGCAATGCTAGGGATAACTCTAAAAGATAAAAAAAAGATCTGGGAAGACCAGGGGATGAAGGATATTATACAAATAATTAAGTGACAAAAAAGGAGATGGTCTGGACACTTAGCAAGAAGAAATGACAACAGATGGAGCAAAACATTAACCAATTGGTGCCAATTGAACAGTAAACACAGTAGAAAAAGACCAGACACTAGATGGAGGGATGAGATAGAAATATTTGCTGGTAAGTCATTGCAGAGGTCAGTGCAATCGCAGTCACAATGGAAGAAGATAGGAAAGGTCTTTGTCCAGCAGTAGATCTAGAACAGCTGATGATGATATATGCTGCATATAGGTGTGCGTGCGTACAAGTATAAATATATGTTGGAGAAGGATTGACTTTGTACATGATCAATAAAACTAATTTTGTAATTGACTTATTATTCATTATTATAAATAATAAACTTTGTATAAAACAAAAAATAAGACAGAATCTGCAATTGTTTGAAAAAAGATGGAAAAATGCCAACAATATTCTCACCTGTCCTTTTTATCAATGAGGCGATCATAGAAAACTCTGTAAACTTCATGTATCCAGAGTCGAATCAGTTTATCAGCGTCTGTCATGTTGAGTGGAGGTACCAAAAGAACACCTCGAATAACGCGAGAGAAATCTCTCAGATTGAATATATAATGGCTTTTAGATGGGGTCGGAAGGAATTGTTCTATTGCTGATTTATAAACGTCCATTGTAGCTGATACCATAATCTGTAAATGGGAAAAGATTTTCATTTATTTCAAACATGGAGGCTAAATGAACCTAACATTCTTTGTAGAATTCTGTCTTATTTTCTACTGTAGTGTGTTGTTTGCTTACAGAAACTTAGTATTTACAAGCCTGGCTGCTGCTGGGTCAATCCCCACTCCTACTTCTACTTCTATTCAGACTTAAGATAATTACTGTAACTTTTGTTTTGTAAATGTATAAGATGTGTCAGTTTAGCTCAGTTGGTAAGGGAGCTGCCTAGCAATCACTTGGTCGTGATTTCAAATCACGGTAGGGAAATGTTAATTTTATATATCAGTTTGGTTTAACGTGATGTGATAGACAAACAGTGAAGAGTTTACTCCCCTGAATTAGGTGAGGATTGTTCTTGTTGTTATTATAAAGGGAGGAGGAATAAAGTTAACTCCAACTTGAACTGGAATTTGGCAATACCATTTGGTTTTAATGATTATATCAAATGCTGATTAAAGAAATGCTCTGATCTGTTATTAGTTTTTTCTCCTAGGTGTGTGTGCTAATAAATCTTTCCCAAGAGATGAACTTTTAGACCCTTGAAAAAACCTGGTTAATTTGCAGCTAGAGAGAGTTTCTTATTCTTTAATTTTAAGCATTGCTTAAATTCAAAGAATAAACCAATATCTTTTTCTTTATTGCTTTCATTACTATGTTTCAATAGGCTTATTCTCTGATAATCCTCAAGTGTCAGGGATTCTAAACTTGTTACTTTCTATCAATTAACTACAATATATTTAATTCTCCAAAAGGTACAAAATGACCTAAGTTTTGTAATGCACCAAAGACGTCACGCTATATTTTTATTCATATCTAAGAGTGCAGACCAGATACACCAGAGATCGGCAACCTCTTTGCCACTGCGGACCGGATCGAGTATTAATGAGTAGACAGTGGGCCAGATAAATGCCATAAAAAGCTTGAAACATGGGAATTATCCATTTAGATACATCTAGTTATATTTTGACTCAAATCAAGGAATAACAGATGCTAGAAAATCATCTGTACTCAACCAAGGATGCCAATTAGTAATCAAAGAACTCAATTTAGTCACAATTTATTTCAATCAAGGCATCTTTTGAATCTATTAAAAAGACACAAAGAATCTTTAAATCATAACAAGTAAGCATAGTATCCTAATATTTGCTCACGGGCCTGTCAAAATCCCTTTGTGGCCCGGATATGGCCTGCAGGCCATAGGTTGCCTACCCCTGGGATACATCTTTCATATTTTGCATACATAAAATGGTATATAAAAGAATTACTTTTGTGTACTTAAAGTAGGTTTTAGACTGTTTTACTATTCTCTGTACATGAAGTAGGGGATCAGTTTTCTACTGCTATTAAGTAAAAAAAAAAATGATCACAGATTTTTTTATAAAAACTTTTAAAACGTATTATAATAATGTTCTTTGCTATGAAAAAAGTCACAGGGAAAAAGTCACATTTAATTTAGAGCAATAAAATAAGTAATACTTTAATAATTATGTGTGGTCCTCCCGTCAAGTGACATGCAAGTTGTGGAGGCATTCTTTTTATTTGATTTATAGTAATAAAATAAGTTTAATATATGCTGCCCATTTATACAAAAATGTAATGCTTTTATTTTTTTCTCTACTTTTAAAGAATACATTCAATAATTTATCATGAGTTCTGTGACTTTTTCACACCTGTGACCTATTTTTTCTACAACCATTAAAACACCTTCATATGATGAGCAACACCATATTTATACTTATAATTTGTACCTTTAGAGAGAGTTCCTTATTCTTAGGCAAAAATCAACTAATGTATGCTAGTTCCATGCACCTTCTTTAGCAGTATATTCTTATTTTCTTAAAATATGACCGTTTTATTTTGTTTGAAAACAATTACAAAGATTAAGTTATCTCCTATTATCATCAAAAAGCAATAGCAATTTAAAAATAACAGGATAATATTTAATAAAGGGACAGAGTTAATACATCTTTATCTTTAAGAAGAAAAATTTAAAACTAAACATTTCTCTAAAGTAATCAACCAAACAAAGGTTTTAGTAAATACTGTATTTCCAAGCATCTAAGACACTGAAATAAATCTAAAACATTTACCCTGCATCCTACAAGTTGAAGGTTATTTTTTTCATAGGACTACCCTATTTTTATTATTTTCTTTTCAAAATTGTGCAGGTCAAAATTTGGGTACATCCTTGAGACCAGAGCATCCTCGATGCCGGGAAATACACTAGTTTTAATTAAAGATTGTGTCAATTATAATTTGCTTCCTAAAATTCCTCCCATATTTTCATGAAAAAGCCTTACCTTTCCCAACCTTGGGAAAACATTCTCAAATCCACGGCCAAAATGCCAATCTGATATCATTCCAAATATTCTGGACAATGTGCTATCCTCAAACTCATTAATTGTAAAAATATTCAAGTGACGTGTGAACCTTGTGGTAATGGTATTTCTGCCTCCTCCAGGTGGACCCATAGCGGATATAAAAAGCTGTAAGATTGAAAAACCAAAGTTAGTATCATTACTGATATTATAAAATTGAATAACAATTACAACAGCCAGTTCTTTTAATACTTTCTAAAATCCTTTGGCTAACTGTGATTGTTTTAATGCCTTAAGAAAAAAGAGCACTCTCACCAAACAAATTGGAAATATAAATTCTTGCAACATTTCGATATGAGCTTATTTTTGTCTTCAGTTCTTCTAAAGCCTTTTAAGATTGGAGAAACTCAGCAATTTATATTTTCTAAGTCACAATGCAACACTTGTCTAAATCTGAATCTTGTTTGAAATTGTCTGATGTCAATAATATTGTTTTTGCTTCTTGGTGAAAAGCTTTTGATCAAACTCTGTGACAGAAATTGTATTGAATTCATGATGGATTTGCTTTATTCTACCAACTTTAACAACCTGATCAGGATCAACAAGGTGAGCAGAGCTGAATTTGTTACCAGTGTCTGCATTGCCCATTTCATTCCTAAATACCTTCAGTAAACCTGAGCATAAGAGAAGACTATATATCTATAAGCTTTTCTAATCATCTTAATTTAGCTCAATTTAAATAGCACACTTCCAGAGTTGCTAGAATGTTACTAGTTTTGCCAGCACTGAGATAGAACTGAAAAAATAATGATATACATTTGTTTTAATAAACTGATATAACTATGGTGTCCAAAGCACAGGAAATTTAGATAGTTCTGTAGTATTTCAGAGAAAAATATATGAAACAACTGACAACAATTAAACACTGAAAAGAACCAGGAGGAAAAAATATCATTATCTTTCATATACATAGGTACATCAATAAGTCTGTAGCCTAATGATGAAAAAAGCATTTTGCTTAACCCACATTTTACAGCAGTTAATCTAGCATACACATGATGAAGAAAGCTTTTATTTACACTCATTCTTTATCAATGCTCTTAATTCAGTAGTAAATAGTAATCACATAGATCAAACATTGTACAGTGAAAAATTCAGCTAACTAAATGCCAGACTACAGACTCATCGATCCACACTCGTACACCTTATAATTTCTACTTCTACTATTTTGTAACATTAAATATGTATGAAAAAAATTAAGGTAATAGTAATAATGAGTTCTTAATAAGCTAATTCTTCTAAAACATGTATAATTAGTGTTTACTAAAGCAAAAACACTATTGTCATTCTCACTATTTTATTATTAATTCTGCAGCTTTCTTTGCCAAGATAAGAGCCCGCATTTGTTCCAATTTTTTTTTAAATCTTGAAACTTCATTCCAACTTTTAGACATTCCTCTATCACAGAATATTATTACAACTACTTTTCTTAATGATATATTTGCCAGTTTTCAGTAAAAGCATTCACATCAAATTGGTTCGCATTTTGGTCTATAACCTTTTAAGAATAAATCACAGAAAGAAAATTATTTTACTAATAAATTCATCAAACTATGCTGCACAGTTTTAAGCACATAAACCTTGAAAACTTGAGAAATTATGCATCAATCTTTGTTACATGACTTTTTATTAATTTACTCTATAATTAAGTATAATATGAGTCAAAAGTGTGCAATAAAAAACATTCATTGTTTGGCTCCTAAGTTCTAAACCATAAGTTTAATAACTTTTTATTGCTGAATTCCTCACATTACAATGCATCAATTTGAAAATGTAAAGCATCTACAGCCAACATTGCATTTTATTCAAGATATGCCACTTTAATGGTTGCCTCCTGCTAAAAGAGCTTTCTCCCTCCCTTCAGGGGTGAATGGCTTCCCGAACTCAGTAATAATAAAAAGAGAAGAAACAATAACATCAGCTGTACCACATCTTGCAGAATTAATTTGGAGGTGTCTTTCTTGTCATACCAATGGCCATGGTCTAGCCATTGTCTTAACAATTCAATGGGTGGCTGAGCTCCATATTTCTCTTTGGCAGGCATATTCAGATCATCTACAAATACCACCAACTTTTTGCCCACCGGAGGACCATATACACTCTTTCTTTTCCTAAAAGAAAAGTAATGATGAAAAATAGCAAAATTATTGACAGAAAATTTCAGTATTGTATTTCTTACTTTACATATTTTTAGGAGATATTTACTAAGCTTAGCCTAGTCCAGCACAATTTAGGAGGGGGTTCAATTTACTATATAACTATAATGTGGAACTAGACACTTATTTTGTGTTCAATGGGTATTACATCGAAATAGACCATTGTGACTTCATGAGAGAATTTTATGACTTCATAAGAGAATTTTTTATTCTGATAACATTTTTTTAAGTTGTTTTTTTTACCAGGTTCATATTCTGATCACACTTCCATGTTTTTGAAAGTTGGGATCAAAAGTGAGGAGAACATTTTTTTTCCCTATTAGGGAACAGAGGGTAAAATTGTTTTATTTCACTTTCTGGGGTCAAAAGTGAGGGGGAACTTTTTTTTTCTTTTTCAGGGATCAAATTTGAGGGGAACTTACTTTTTCTTTTTTAGGGGTCAAAATGAGGTGAAACCTTTTTTTCTTTTTTAGAAGTCAAAAGTGAGGGGAAATTGTTTTTCCCTTTTTGGGAAAAATACTAATTATAAAGTAGTTTCCCTTATTTATTTATTTGCAAATAATTATGATATTAATTCAATGCAAAGGAAGTGACTTGACATCAAGCTTAATGGCTGGTGAAGGCGGCCTTTAAGCAAGTATTTCTAAGCCAAAAATAAAAGAAATATGGGCGATTAGCATCCAATATTTTAAGGATTTACCAAATGTAAAGAAATATTTCTTCATACATTTTATATCTTTTAAATAATTACATAAATGTATGTATATATGATACACTGAAAAGAAAATAATTTTTTTTAATACTTAGCACCTACAAATTCATTTATACTTGATAGATATGTTATGATTTTATAACCATTTCCCACCAAATAATTTAGGTGATAAGTTAAGAGATAATAAATCAATTCATTATTCAGATGAGGGACCAACTGAGAATACTACAAAATGCTTATTCCTGGGGATTGGTTTTCAAAAAAGAAAAAGTGAGTCTCTCAAGACCAGAAAAAGTGAGAATTTATGCAAGAGTCTGGCATCATTTTTCTATAAAAGTAAATCAGCTATAACAAATTTAGTCATCTTCTTATTACACATACTTGCAGGTGGAAAAGACTTCTTTTTTTTTACACCAAGTTACCAAAATCACATAACAAAGAAGATTTTTTTCAAAAATCTTGCCTCAGATCGTAACAGTGCACTTTATTCAAAATTTTCTACAAAGTAATAGTGTTTTTAAAGGTCATATAAAAAATATATACTAGAAAACTACTAGAGAAAAATTTAATAACACAAAATCAATTAATGATAGTAACAAAACATATTTTCATTACACCAAAGTTCCTTAAAAATGAGCATGGGAAATGTGTTGTAGTCAAGCTTTTAGCTTTCTTCATGCAATTTTCAAAACAAGCTTTTACACCTCATTAGATTCATCATTTTAACATTTGAGAGAGACAAAGAAAGCTATGAAAGCTCTTGAAAGCTTTAAACAGATATATTTGTAATACAAGAGAGATAATCATGGCTGTTAAACAATAAACAAACACTTTAAACTGTTATGATAAATAAAGAGGCTTTTGAACACTTCAAGCAAAAAAGGCTTTTACCAAACAATATACCTTACACACAGGTACAAGCTAAAAAAGATGAGGTTTTGCCAAACATATCAAGTGCAAAGTGACTAATGAAAAACAATCACGTGTAAGAAATGTGAGGGTATTAACTAGCCAAATTTAACAGTGAGCAATTCCACACGAGAGTGATGTGATTTTTAAAAATCTTTATTTCAATGTAGTGATTCTTTCATGGCTTTTGTATGCTATCAAAAAATAAAACCTGTGTTCAAGTGAAATCTTGACTGACGTTTACCACAAGGTTGATACCATCTGTAACTATGAATGAAATTACAGCAATCAATAATAACATTCTTTTAGTTTCTTATTCATAGCAATAACCAATGACAGCTGTGGAGGATCTCAATGTATTATTGCAAATAACTTTGCAACTTGTATCATCTTACAGAGGTACTGTGCACAGACCTGGTCACAGTACTTGGAGAGAGATAAAAATCTATTAGAAAAAGTCCAGAGACAAGCAACTAAGTTAGTACCAGAATTAAAAAGTATGACTTGATAGAAATGTTTAAGATTATACATGGTTTAGAAGTAGTAAACCCTGATGTATTTTATACTAGAAGGGGTACAAGGGACTGAGAGGCCACACATATACGATAGAAGCAAATAGAAGTAGACTGAATATCAGAAAATTCTTTTTTAGCAATAGAGTGGTAGGACTTTGGAATAGATTACTGGAATATGTAGTGCTATCAACAGATGTAAATGATTTTAAGAAGAATTATGATGTTTATTACACCACCGCAAAGGTTTAAGGCCCTAGATATTGTGTAAATATGATTGTTATGATGTGTGCTTGTATATACAAATTGTATACTTTTTTTTCACACTAAGAATAAATAAAGAGGTAACTAGAAAACAAGAATAAAAGTAACTTGAGTGTTGTTATTGGATTAAAAAGAAATTTGCCATTGTTAATTTATGCATGACTACTTGTGAGTATTATGTGCAGGGCCTCTGAGAGGTGGGTGCAGCCGAAGAATCGCACCAGGGCTCAGAGGGTCAAGGGGCCCAAGCTCCAAGGACGGGGGCCCGAGAATTTCTTGGGTAGAACTGTGTATCGAAACCTCCAATTCGATACAATATGTCCATTAATAAAATAGGTTGACCCTATCATTTACTGATGGGTAAATATAGTATGACATGCTAAGAGGGTTATAGAAGATGAAAATAGGATGGCTAAAAGACGAGGGTGTTTGTGGGGTGTATATGGGAGAAGGGAGGAGAAAACAGCTTTGCATGGCCTTATAAAATTACTCTTGGATGTGACTTACTAATCACTTGGTCACTATTAAGAAAGGTGAGGCTCACCACCAACAAATCCATGAAAAAGCATAAACCCATTTAAGAATTTATGTATGACAAATAATAAAGTAATTTTTAAAATGATTTAATCCATAAAGAAAACCTATTTATTATCAATCTATAATCTAAGCAACTAAAATCTTTGCTTATTATGAACAGTATCTATCCAAGTGTAGATAATGGTACATCATTACAAGAAGGTGACCATGAATTGCACAGGTCAGAAAAATTCAGGAAAAAAATCTATTCTCTGATGTTATAAAAGCTCTAAAATTCTACCTTATGATGAACAGTCAGCAGATATGTCAAATCGTTTAACGAAAGGATTTTATAACTATTAAATAATTTTATTTTAATCTATCTTTTTACATGGGCCAATTTAGTTAAGAAGTGTAAAAAACAAAATAGTTATCTCACCATTCTTCCATTAACCTTTTGATAGTGTTGAACCAAGACATTGATTTATTATAAAAAATATATATGTATGTTTTATCTTCACATTTGTTCATTAATATATCATCGTGGAAATCCAAGTGAACTTTGTATTTAAGTTAAAAAGTCCTGAAAGAAAGTTTTGGAAAAATCTAATCACCATAATTTACCCAATATAAAACCAGAAGCATACCTAATGATTTTTATCATCAGGCCTCTAAGTTGCCGATAAAGTGGGCATGCAGGCCTCTAGTTTGCTGAAAAAGTGGGGGTGCAGGCCGAATAAGGGATGAAATTTGCCAACAGAAAGAGCGTTGACGGGGTCCGTCACCTGCCTCAAACCCCCATTCGGTAGGCCCTTGTATAAAACACTCTTAGTTATAATATATACATCAAAAACTGTCCTCTGGCTTTTAGGATTTTTGTTTTCTGTGTGAAAGCATACAATTTTTTGTATTCAAGAATAACAAGCAATTTGACAAGATATTCACAGAAATATATTTTAATATTTAATGGAAAAAAAATTCATGTTTGGGAAATTATGGTCTTGAAAAAATATAAGCAGGACTATTTCTTATGTTGCTTTTGTGAATTGGCTTTAATACAAAGTGAGGTAACTTTCTTTTGCTTGCAAATATAACTCATACATTCTATATAACATTAATCATGAATATAAATGAAAAAAATTGAATAACTGAGATGCAAAAAAACAAATAAATTTGTATAATTTAAACCATCTTCAGGGTATTTATACATAACAATAGTACATCATTTCCATACTCTGTAATTATATATATATATATATATATTTGAGATTTTTTTATATTAGTGTAATACATAACAACATTACAATTCAGTTTTCCTGCTGATTTTCATGTTTTCTAAGAACCTAAAAGGAATTTATTAGGTTGTCCAGAGAGTAATGGCATTTTTTCTTAAATTGACATTCATACTCAAAACAAACAGCAGAGTTTACTACAAGTAGAGTGTTACATATCATTTTATAGAGTGGTTCTTCGGTTACAAGTTGTTGTAATTTTCTAATGCTCTACTCTTTACAAGTTGGGGTTATTAACCCATAGATAAAATGGACAAAAATAAATTTTGCATGACTTTTCTTCATGGGTTCAAACTTGGACAAAAAGTTACTGAAACTGCACGAAAGATGAACCAAACATTTGATCAGGGATCGGTTCCTGTTAGTCCAGTTCAGTGTTGTTCCAGAGGTTTCAGCGAGGAGATAAGTGTGCTTTAAAGATTATGGACATCCAAGAAGGAAGCAATTTTTTAATGATGAGACCCTAAGCTTTTCGAGAATTTATTGGCTCCAGGAACAATGATATTTACAGTCCAGGCATAAATGACATTGTTACATGTTGGCAAAAGTGTGTTTAATCAGACTGAACCTACTTTGATCAAATACCTCTTCCATCATTTGTTTTTTGTTTTTGTTTTAAACTTCTATTCCTATAAAGACGTCATTACTTTCTGGACAACCAAATATATTGAAAGCAATCAATTCCAGGTTAGAGGACATCAGCCTTGTGTTGTCAGCTGGCTTTTATATGATGCATAACCAAGTGCTATAATTAATAATAGATAAAAGGAGTGCTTGTTGAAGTGAGGTGCTCAGTGGTAAAGGAGGATTCTGCTGTTTCAGCATGGCAGCCACCTGAAAATCCAATCAGTTGGGCAAGTGAGTGACTTTCAAATTGTGATTTCAAAACACGTGAAATACAGGAGAGCTAATCAGCTGGAAAAAAAACAAAATGGCCGATTGTGAAATAAAATACATCCACTTGTTGAAGCTGTAAAAACCTTATTTGGCACAAACTATCTGAGACCAACTTGGCCGGATACTCACTTCTTTTGGTAAGACACCTTAGCATAGTCACTGGAAAAAGAGGTTACATTTTTATATAATTAAACAACAGACAGGTATACTTAATGACCCTATTTAAAGCAGCAAAAGTGAGGTTGGACCTTTTTTCTGCACGATGATCATAGGGAGGAAATTATTTTCTTTTCCCTTACATAATTCACCTCCAGTGAAGTTTTACCAATCTGAAACATTTCAAAGAGCTGAAATTAACAACCAAAAATAATATTCGTTAAAAATTAATTAAAGAAAAATAAAATAAAAATCCATTAACCAACAATAAACTATGAAAATGAAAGATATTGAAAAATATTTTCAATTTCAGCATTCTAGACATTATAAATATAAAATTTTTTAAATTAACGTTTTTATGAACATAGTTCTGTCTTGTGTATTGGTGTATATCTTCCAATGTACATGTTACAGCTGTTTAGGCCATTTTCAATATCTTAACTGTTAGAACGTGAACATCTCGCAAACATTTTGTAGGCGTGAGCATTATTAAATTATTTTTAATTGGTCAAACATTGGTTCAATTTGAACCAATCAAATTGAATCTCTTAAAGAGGCTTCAATAGTTATAATGTCCAATGCAATGTCAACTGCCCAATGTAATTAAAATAGATTTACTGTATAGACTAATCTGTGAGTACCATTCTCCTAATATTTATACTTGAATGGAGTTTGTCTTTCCAGTGGTTTAACCAAGTTCTTTTAAGTATAAAGAATAAATATTGTCCTGCTTCAGATACATATTATCAACTAGGATTTGGAATAAACTTATCATTTTCAACCAACCCGTTGTCCAACCTTGTTCTTTCAGAAAGATGCTCATGAATACAGCTTTCTTTTTAAGTATCAGCTGTGTTGGATGAGGGTAGATTAATTTAACCTTTGACTGCAATGTAATAGAGCTTTTATTAATTTAGAATAGCTGTTCATTTTTGTATGATTTTTGTTAACTGCTATTACTTCTGAAGAAGCTTTCAATATATTTATCAGTTCTTTGAATTAAACATTTTTTTAAGAAGGAAATTATCAACTTGCTGCCAAGGAGAAATAAATGTATAAGATGAGGAGGGATATTTTGATTGAATAAATAACTTTTTCTTTGAATTTAACAAATTTGTTTAAATACATTTCATGTTGAACAACCTGATGATACCATACACAGAAAAAGCCTTCTTAAAGTGATCTAATATTATACTTTGTGATATTTTAGTTAACAAAACTAAATAACCATCAAAACTCAGTTTAATAGCGAGGACTAGCTTTAAAAAGTATATTTAAAAAGGTTAATCAAAGTAGCTGATTTTCAGCAGCTTGAGTGCAAAAATTTTGGATACTTGTTTTACTGGTTATAACAATTTTTTAGCCTCTGCCAACATTGCATTATTTTTCCAAAATGTTAAAATGAAAGAATATAAATAAAAAGACCTACTTGCAATACTAGACATATGAATTTCTTTAAAATCAAATTCTTTCCTTGGATAAACGAGAAGAATCAAGATATCTTAACAAATATATACATTAATAACATGAGATGAATAAAGTTCATGAAGTGCAATTTAAATTAATGTATTTATTATCCAGCCAACTGCAAACAATGGTATCCTTCAGACTTTTAACTTATTTGTAATAAAATATAAATGTATAATAATGTTTTCATATTTATGGAAAACTTAACATTAACATTACATCAAGAAGTCATTCTATGGAAAATATTGTTTTCTTTGAATTCTATTTTACAAGTTAATCTGCAGACAATATGCTTGAAAAAAATTAGAAAATAATTTTTAAAAATGCTTAAAAGTTTTATTTAAGATATGTGACAAGCTTTTCATGAATAATGAAGACTATGGCTGAAAGTAATAAGACATGAACCAGATTATCAATATGAAGAAAAAACAGTGTTAAATTTAATAAAAATCATAGATTTGAATATGCTCAGTGGCAGCGCTAGGTCTGATTTCACCTATCTACAAATTCTTTTTAGATTAATTTTTAAATTTTTTACATAATGTTTTAGAATTTTTTAGGTTACTTTTTAGATTTTTCAGGGTTACTCAGATATATTGCGCCCTCAGAGCCACCTCTGATATACTATAGATATAGATTCAAATTGAGAAAATTAATTGCTTGATTTCAGTATCTAAAAAATAATAATAAAATTTCTATATAATAAAATAAATTAAAATTGTTATTGTTTTTAGACAATAAAATATAAATAGGGAAAAATGAAAGAAAAATAAGGATTTGAAAAAAAAATCACACAATATCAAGCAAAATGTTTGTTTTAACTCCCACTTTAATGCTGCTCATGTACATTTTAAAAAGTAAATCTTTACCACAAAATAAAATTGAAGCCTCTATGGTTGGTATTTGCTAAAATGTAAAAGAAATCTCAAGATTTTATGAACAATTATAAAAGGAAAAAAGGCAGAACATGCAGTGGTATTAATTTGTAAAGTTTGTGGAGTATATTATAGTTCATTGCCGAATAAATTTTTAGATTGTTTTTGAGATTGAGCTAGCCCATAAAATTTACAAACAAATGTTACCTATCAAGCAAAAAGAAAAATCAATGGATATACACACATTAAATTCTGTAAATAAAAAATTAATAACATTAAAATCTAAATTTTATTTGTAATGATTTGAATAATCTAGTCTAAGTCTTAAAATATATACAGCAATTGAAATTTTATAAAAAAAAGTTGAACATTTGAGAACAACTTTACTTACCTGTCTAGTTTGGACATAATTATTTCTTGGGTTTGGAAAGCTGTAGTGCGGGCAGAGAAGTTCACACAATTTGGAATGTAGCTAAAAAAAATTAAAAAAACAATGTATAAAAGAAAAAAAGAAGGCAGAATTGTCAGTTTTACGTTTGTTAATTTATAATAAATGATTTGTGCAGTTAATTCGTTCCAAAGTTTTCTGTACTATTCAAAACCGCACTGTTCAAGGTTTTATCATTATTTAATGTGTTAGCATTTCAATGTGACTGTATTTTGTAGCTTTTGTAGTTGTACACAGGATATATGCATGCACAGAACAGGAGAACATTGCAGTCAACACATGCACATATTATATCACATCATTTATCCAAAAGATTTTGACAGAAACACAACACATACAAATCTCATCACATTGCTAATATCATCATCAATAGCAGAACAAACATACACAGAATATAAATTAAAGAATATACACAGAATACAAAGATATACACATACAAACATACAACATAATATACACATTATGAATAACAATGAATTTAGCAACTATTTGCCACTATCATTTTAGCAGGTGTATCTCATTCATCTATCTTATCCTTTTCCATTTTGACATTAGCAACTACAATCAGAATTTGTAGTTAGTTCTCTAATTTTATTTTCTGAATTACTATTAAAAAAACTGCACAAAACCAAGCCTCCATACATTCAAATGCATGTAATAGGGTAGATATTTGTTGAAATTAGCCAGCTTTGGCACAAGGCTACATTCATAAAGCAAACAATAAGAAATGCATTCAACAGCAATGGTTTGTCAGACTTGCATGCTATCATTCTACAACAGAATATATACATACAC
>VCCN01000158.1:5613773-5623893 GCA_006491835.1 Architeuthis dux | reverse complement strand
CCTGGTTGGGAACCACTGATCTAAATAAAAGATGTATGTTGATCTGTATGATCACTAGTTATTAATGCAAAAATTAAACACAGGTGTACAAAGGTTTTTATACCTCATTGAGATGTAATTTAAATTGAGATGTAAATTCTTACTGCAATATAAAAGAAAAATATAGAAAATGAAAGTTTTCTGATCTGAAAGCAAGACCTAAAAGAGTTTACCTTGGCCTTTGCAGGCTGAATTTCTTGTATGAATGGAACAGTTTCTTTTTCAACAGAAACCATGCCTTCAATTCCAAGTTGTTCATTAAACTGCAAAGTACTGACTCCTTCAAAGCACTTCTTGAGATGTGGTTGCACTCGCATTGGGTCTTTGGTCTCAGACAAGATCTCAAGTAATTCATCATTTGACAAGAAGAAGAATCTAAAAGATTACAGAAATATTTTTTTAATTCATCTTCATATCACATTATGTCATTAATCTTGTACTAATTCACAAGGAGATTTTATGAAAGCTTCAGTATACATTTGTAGTGTGATGGATAGTAAGGTTACAACCCTACAAACACTACTACCACTGTTGACATTATACTCCTACCACTTTATTTACCACACAGCCCAAAATGTATAAAAAGATATGTACAACATAGTTGCCATTCTGCTCTCTGACACATCTCAATGCATACCTATCTAATTCCTGGACAATCTCATCTGCCATGTCTGGTGGAATAGATTCAAGAATTTTCTGAATAACCCCAGAACAATACATTTACAATGCCAAAAACAGAACATGACCTCTCATACACTGGGCCAAGGTTTGTTTCTGCTCATTGATTCCAAATTCAAAGAACTTCTGAACAGCACAGTTTCCAAATATGTCTGTCATTAAACTGTAATCAGCAGATAAAATCTCACTGAAGACCATGGATTTTTCTTGACAGGTTGCGCTTTCAAGATTTTGTTGAAATAGAGGCATGCTAATTTTGTGAAAACTCTACTACATAGTTGACAAGGTCTTTCCAGGGGGAGATTTAGAATTCTGTTATTTCAGAAGTCCTCCAATAAACAGTTCATTTCAAAAGCTTCTTTGGACAGGCTAACACATCTGTGAGCCCAGTTAAAAAGTGCACTAACAGCAGGCAAATTTCCACCAGGTGCAATTGGCCCATTTCAAAATCTGGTTTCAATACTAGGTGCAGCTAAAACAACATACTTGTGTTGCTTAAACATATGAAAGGTTTGTTGTGCATCCAGATAGAGATGGTGGTGGAGTAATTAACTGATTAGGTTGCACCAGTCCTATTGGTCCAGCTGGATCACCAGACATCCCTTCAATGGAATTGTAATATTGATTAAATAACACTAATCTAATGTATCATGACATTAACTATTCAACCCAGAACCAATTGCACCTAGTGCTGAATGTGGAGATTTTTTAACTGGTTTAAACAAAGCCTTACAAGACCACATGTATCCGTTATCTGCACCAGAAGAAATATTTGCAAAACTAAATGTGGTGAAATATTTTGCAAAATCCACCTGTTAGATACTTATGATCAAATAGAAGTTGAAGAAAGCTACAAACCTTTATTAACAATAAAAAAACGTAATGTCCACAACAGAATGACATGAGAAAAATAATGAACTTCAAAAGTGAAATAATTACTGTCTTCCATTTGGGATCACCCCCAAACAAGCACTGTATTATAGGATATGAAACAATAATAACTTAGTAATTTTTAAACAATTGTGATTATTCATTGGTAACTTATACTAAATTTATATCATGGAAACTACAGTTCACAATTTATTTTTTTTTAATTTTAAAATAAAAATAACAATAAATATGAGGTAACTTTCTAAATCTTAAGGATTCTGCATTTAAAAACTACAAATGTTTTGTAATAGATGATTTGTTTCTTCTACTCCAGTGTTAAAAATAGTAAAAGTTAAAACAAATCCATAATCAGTGAAATCATTTGTAAGGAAAATATCAATAATTGAAGGAATAACAGAGAAACAATTCAAAAGCAAGAGAGTAAAGTAAATAACTGCCATCAGACGTAGAACAGCAATATCAGAGCAAGGATACAACAAAGGAATACACTTAACAGTAAACAAAGAAAACAGTAAAAATAGAATAGCAATACATCGTATATAAGTTACATTAAAGGACATAAAGTGGATACTCTGTGAGTAAATATCTAGAGAAAAATTATGTAATATCAAAGTTTTAAAAAGCTTCTTACCTTGGAAAATACAGTCGTTTCTTCTCCAAATAGAGATTAAGACCTTTCTGAATTTCTTCTAAAAGTACATTGGCTTCCCTGAGACGAGGAAGCATATTGGTTTGTCCAGTTGCTTCAAGACAATGTGTGTTATTCTCGGCTTTTGTTTGAATATCCCTCCAAGTGCTATCAACTATCGCAAATTTCTTGCTCTCGTTAGGCATCTGTGCCATGATATCCTCAGAGCTAAAGATAGGTTCCAAGTACAGCCATGTAGATTGACACTAAAATAAGAAATTTAGTAATCAATCAGATCATTACTGGTACATTTGTGAAAATATAAAGAATTTATTCAAATAGAAATTACTTATTCTTTTCATCATTAAATTTTAACCAGCATATTTGCTAGCCATCATGAATAATTTTCTTAACAATTGCCAAACACAGTGAATTAGTAGTGACAATATGCCAAATCTCAGTTTGTCGTATTTGGCTTGATGAAAAGTATCATATTCTTGTACAATTCAAGTCAAAATACAGATCTCAATTTGTTCTGTATCAAATTATATGTGAATCATAGATGTATCTTAAATTCTGATGTTAAGTCATTTCTCTTGTTTGATGCACAATGAAATTTCTCATTTTTCATCAACACAGAAATGAATTGTTGAATGTACTTTTTTGAAAAATTCATTTAAACATTTTTTATTTTGTATGTTTTGATTTATAAATCTAAATCTGAATTTTACTTTTCAGCTATTACATTTATGGTTACATTAAAAAAAAAGAGGCTACCAAATCCTGTACCGAGTTTCCAGAAAGATGTGAAACAAAATATCTGCAAGTGACCAAAGAGAATGTGGCTTAAAACAATGAAGATGAATATACAGGGTTGAATATCCTGTTGAATCTTATAATAATAGACATACAGTGAGATTAAGAATATAAATATCAAAAGACTTGGGTTAAAGCAAATGCATTGTTTGATTAACAAGTCATATCTGATGTCAACCCGTGCTTATGAATAAGAGCATAGAAATATATAATTATGTGCATTTGTACAGATTCATCATGAACTTTTTGGAGCCTATGTTCTGCAGCTGAATTCTTTCTGGCTATCATCTATTAATGATTTTAGAAACAGTAAAGTCTGGTTACATCAGATGAAAAATAATATGTACTTGATAAGAGAAATTTAAAAAGTCTCTTACCTTCAACCATTCTTCTATGATATCAAGCATGGTCACTAGCTTCTCCTCCCACTCCTTCATCTCCTCCTCAAAAGGCTTTATGAATGGTGACCCTTTCATGGTTTGTGCCTTCACAATGTGATCATCAAGTAGCAACTGAATATCATCAATACCACTCAAAATAGAGATTCCCTAAAATCAAAAACAATGTCATCCAATACACAATTTTGAATATCAGCTTTTATTTAATAAATGCTAACAGAGAAAGAAAGTTCTAGGTCATTAATTTATGAATCTACGAGAAATCATTTTTTAAAAAACTTATGTAATAATGGAATTTTTATCAATAATTGTCATTTTCTGTTTGTCTGACTTGTATATAAAAAACATACCATACCATACCATTTTTTATCAAATTTTGTATGCAGATTTACATTTCTTTTCTTCATCTTATTGGAAGCCCCAGCTTTACCTCCTAGCAAAGCTGAAAGAAGGTACCCGGCTGTGTCAGCTGGCCAGGCCAAGAGATTTAAAGGGGATAAAATGCTATGGATCAGTCTATGATGAGTAATGGTCTGACAGTTCCCAAGTGTTCTGAGTCTCTGTGGATCGACCTTGCACAGGCCCTTTCAATCCATAAGAGGAGGAGGCCTGGGTCACAAGTTTTGGTCTATCATCCACCCTAAGAGTAAGGGGCATTTTTTGCATTGCAACTATGAAAAGTAATGCTGACAGATCGACCAGGTGATGTCATCCCCCCGTCTGATTACTTTCATGTTTTAATCCTCTGGAATGTTAGAGGGAGGCTAGCACACCTTGCCAAAGGGTGACCTGGAACTGTGCAAGGCAGGGATTTTAAAACCAATTTGAAACCAATACAAAATCTTTATTATTATTGGATGAAGTATTATAACACACCACTTTTTATTAAATTTGACTAGTTTTTACCGTCATCCTAATTTTTGTTATTTTTATATAACTTATTAATTCGGGCCACTGTTTCTATGGCAACGAATAACAGCATAATCAGAAATAAAGAGTAAGCCTTCGGTGAGAATCGAACTTACACCCTCATTGCCAGAGGGAGACTAGTTTATGCCTAGCTGCTTTTTACTAATTGGCAATGAGGACTTCATGCTGCGGAAGCTGATTTAAACTTATAAACTCACTCCCTACAACCAACTCTCTGCACCATATTTATGTTGTTTTACATATGAGACTTAGTATTTTTTTTATAAATCAATCTTTATTATTTATTGAAGTATTGTAAGACACCATTTTTTATTAAATTTTACTAGTTTTTACCTTCATCCTAATTTTAGTTGTTTTTATATAACTTATTAATTCGGGCTATTAATTCTATGGCAACGAATAACAGCGCAATCAGAAAACAACTAAAATTAAGATGAAGGTAAAAACTAGGCAAATTTAATAAAAAGTGGTGCAATACAAAATATTGTATATATAAAACTTATTACTACTTTATAAACAAGTAATGATAGTTGAAACCAGAAAGAAACAAGTTTTAATCAGGATAACATTATAATATGAAGAAAAATGTTAAGGGATTGATTGTTATGTAAAAAAACAAATACATTTTAATTGAAAGGGGCTAGATTAGAACATTAAAGCCCCAGATTTCACTTGAATTAAGTACAATGCTGAATGTTAATCATTTTAGAACATTTTATTTTAGTGTGAAAAAAAAAGTATACAATTTGTATATACAAGCACGTTTCATAACAATCATATTTACTCAATGTCTGGGGCTTTAAACCATTTGCGGTGGTGTAATACACATCATAATTCTTCTTAAAATCATTTACATCTATTGATAACACTACATATTCCGGTAATCTATTCCAAAGGCCTACCACTCTATTGCTAAAAAAGAATTTTCTGATATTCAAATCTACTTCTATTTGCTTCTACCGTATATGTGTGGTTTCTCAGTCCCTTGTACCCCCTTCTTTCATTGATTATGTTGGGCAGAGATGAGTAAATAAATGGATGAATATTAAAGACCAAGTTTACTCACAGTTTCTCTGTAAGGAACCATCTCAAAATACATATCCTTCCATTCTGACTTCATTTTAGACAATGCTTTTTCTAAAGAATATTCCTTGGCTGCTGAAACACCAATCTCTTCAAGACTGCAATTTATTTTGAAATACAATGTATAAAAATCTACCTTGCAATATACAACAAACATTTTGAATTTAAAAGGAAAAGAATAGTTTCATTATTCCTGTTTTAGAATAAACCAAATGGAAGGTTATTCATTGTCAGCAAACCTCTAGCTGCTAAAATTAACCGTAATACAATTCTTGTAAGAATCTTTTCACTGTTCAATAGAAATAAAACTAAGATTTTATGTAATTTACATTTTCAAACATAAAATGTACACAGTATACAGAGCAAACGCAGAGACATGTTCTCACAAAATTACAACTAGTTAGCTTCAAAAATAAGTTCATATGAGTGAAAATAGAATTATAAACAAACACACATTTCAGGAGCTAGTGGCTATTTCTGCTGTCCATGCTAGAGGATATTCTATGAGACAGAGGGTCTAGTGGATAGAAGCATCAGTTAAGCATATCTAGTAACCTGATTAAATATTTATTTTCTATGATATTGAAGTTTGAATTTTCAAAATATTCTTTCTAGAATGTTATAAGTATTTGCATGTTACTATGCAAGTATTGATATTTTTACCATGTATTGCCTGTTTTGCTTGCTGAAGTATGGGTAGCTCTGACATGCACATATGTTTTGCTTACAAGGAGGAAAGGCAAAGTAAAAGAAAATTATGGTCAATATGATATTTTTCAATGCAAGTCGATGTCAATTAATTAAAAATCAAGCAAAAAGAATTTCTCTAATTGAGAAAATCTACAATATTAAAAAGAATGCTTAGAATCAGATGAAAAGAAAAAGACTCACCGAGGTAGAAAATCTGCTAAACCAGAATTTAACATGTCAAATAGGGAAGTCTCCGTTGTTGGTTGCACAGTAAAGCCGACAATGTTACTAACCTGCAAAGGGGGATAAATACTCATTCTTAACAATAAGTGTAATTGCAATCAAGAGGAATGTTTTCTTAAGTAAAAGTCTTAACTAAACCAAAAGTTATTTTCATATTACATTAGAGAACTAATAGAACCACTGTATAAAGTAATGTTCACATCCAAGTTTTCCTAAAAATACAATGCATAGAATTTAAATTTCATCATGTAATGGACACATATGTATTTTTGCACTCACACACTCCGGTCAACAAGTGAAACCACTTGACACACAAATTTTCCTTAAGAACACCTAAGTTTCAGTATTCCGAGAAACAAAGTTATCTGTCCACCAGTGCTTTTAGATAACCAACTTTCAGAACATGGAAACAAAGCACTCAACTCGAAACACGATACCCTTTGCATACACCAAGTCTGGAAAAACCTTGTACCTTGTCACCTTACATCTTACCTTGGAACTTTGACAAAATCCATTCCAACAGACAACATTTTGACCAGCCTCACATCCTCCACTCATAAGAAGACGGACTATTCTTCTTTCTTTGTTCAGCCAGATTTGTCGTCCGACAAATCTATGACTGATCCACCTCTGATTATGTATGTCCACATTCATACATACACACACACTCTCTTCCTTAACATCTTCATCAAACTAAGGACACTTACTAAGTAGTAAACCAAACTCTTTAAATGCATTCTTTCTTTTTCTCAACAGCTGAGAATTACTTTATTGTTTTACCTTTCTGTAATAAATATACTTATTATTGTACAAAGTGTTTGTATTCTTTATCCTCATTGTTTTATTACCATGTGCACCTTGCATCTTTGCAACATACATGTATTTCATCCCTTTTACTACTGCAGGAACAGGCAGAGAGAGAAAGCACATGTTGCTAACCTTACTCTTTCTTCCTCTCTAGTATCATCAGCATGCTAGCTCACTTACGGCAGTCTGACCCATAAGGCTATTATCACTATAGGTTACTACCGCTGCTGCTATTAGTTTAACTCTACGATCCTTATTATTGTTTATTTCATTAATATTCAATGGAGTCAGATACATTAATAATGGAGTTAGATACATTTAATATTAGTCTTAATTCCATCAATACCAGTTCATTTACAATCAAGGTAGCATCAGAAAACAGAACATTTCGATTAGATGTGTTTGAAAATGGGAATTGGAAACATTTTCCTTATAGACAATATCAAAGTAACACTTTCATTGAACAAACTGACAGGAATCCCATAATTACCTGCGTCCAGTGTCGTTCTTGCATGCCAGGGTTGCAGATAACTTGCAGTATAGGTAAATGCAGTTTGAATTTATCCAATTTGCCCCTCACACTGTCAGCAATGCGGCGTGGACCAGGCTGCTCACTCAATACTTTTGTTAATTTGTACATTGTCCGCCACATATCACCAACTTCATTTTCAATAACCTCTGAGTTTAATTCTATGAATGGTCCTGTAGGTGACAAACAGTTTACACTTTTTCATTATAATAAACATCCAATAACATTTTGGCAATTCTTCGAAACACAAGTCTAAACATTTTTGTGAATTTCAACCATTGGCGATTTCTACTACGGAAGACCATACACATAAAAAAATCTCCTGCTTTATAAACTGGTTTCTTGGGAGAAAAGATTTTTTTTTAAATTTTATTAATTCATATGGTTCTGGTGCTGAATTTAGCTGGGCTTTCATCTTGGACCAGTTGCATACAAAGATGTTCCCGTTTCTAAAATTTGATTTAAATGTACATGAATAAACAAATGTAATTATTTTCCTTAAATTATTGTTCTGTTTTTGTTTTCTTTGAATATATGTTATACCGAATCAGCCAAGTCGCCTTTTCGCAAAAAAAAAAAACCAACTACGCAATTACTGATGTTTTTACAAATAAGTAAATACATAGTTTGGACTATTTTTACAAACAAATACGTAGTTTGAATTTGATAAATGATTAAAGTTGCCTATTTAGCAAATAAAAAACAATAACTACGTAATTACATTTAAATTCAGAAATGACCTCAACTAAGCTGAGTAAACATTGTATTATTAAAACATTTAAATTAAAAACCTTTAAATTCAGAAATGACCTCAAGTTGAGTAAACATTGTATTATTAAAATTCTTAAAAAAACAAACTTTTCTCCAAAGAAACCAGTTTCTAAAGAAAAGAAAGAAGAAAAATATTTTCCACAAAAAACAGTTTCTAAAAGCAGGAGATTTTTTACACGTATGGTCTTTCGTAGCAGAAATCGCCACTGGTTGAAATTACTGAAAATGTTTTGGACTCCTTTTTGAAGAATGGCCAACTTTTTTAATAAGAGAAATGCTTCAAATGATGAAGAAAACAATGTATTTTGAATTAACTAATAACATAAGACCATATTTTAATGCTGTTATTTATTGCAGATTGAATACAACAGTAAAAAGTGTGTTAAATTTTAATAAAATAAATTTAAAAAATAATCCTATCAAATATAAATGAATTCAAAATATTTAAAAGCTAATACAAGAAACATGCTTGTATACGATCAAAATTATATCAATAAACAAGATGAAATTTGTTTAAGCATATAACTAATACATTGAAACATCTTCATATCTTTGTTAATTAATTGATTAAAATATTTATTCAAATTAAATGTAAAAATCATTTTTAAACAAAGATATTTCAAACCAAAGCCGAAATGTTTTCTTGGGTGACATTTAGCTTATTCTTCACAGTACAGATAAATGAAAAGAGCAATTACCATTCAGCCATGATTCGTGTTTTTGATGGAAGTTATAAGCAGTGTTCCACAACTTTTCATAGGGCTCTTTCAATTGGAACATCATTGGCAGAATAGGGAAGATGCTTGTCTCAAACCCAAGTAATTCTTCCTGAGTGTTAATATCATCTAACTCATTTTGTGCTTCCTCTAAACTGGTATGTAAATTGTTCAAGTGTTCCACATTGGTCTTCATCTCATCAGAACTCATAATCTAAACAAGAATAGAAAATGTATTATTTTAAAACGTCTGTCACACTTATAGTATCAGTAGCAGCCATCAGCCATTCCCCCTTCCTACCCTCTTATTAAACTAACTTTCTTTTCTCCCCTCTCCCTTCCTACTAGTTTGAAGTGCTTAAGAATGAAAAACTAAAACAAAAAGTTAAATACACAACATCAGATGGCATTAAAAATTACTTTGATGACGCCATTACATCTGCAATTAAAAATCTTCCAAAAATAAAGTAGCTGGATTTTGAAAAATATTACTTACTTTTTTTACTTAAAATATAGTGAAAAATACATTTGTTTACAGAGTCTGTTAACCGTCAAATCAGTTCAAAATTCAAATTGGTGTTGACTCACCTTTCCTTGCCCGTAGGTGATGAAAGCTCGCTTAAATCTACGAGTGTCTCATGGTACAGCTGAAGTATGGATGACCAAAAATGACAAAACCTGATACTACCCACAATGGTAAAAGTATGTTCCCAAAATTAAAACACAATCATATGACGGGCAACACTCTAGTATACAATATTCATTACCTCTTTTCTTTTAAATGATTCAATTTCTTTCATCAAGTCATCTAGATGGATTTTGAAATTGTCATGGTGCACCTTCCATTCTTCTTCAATGCTTTCTCGTTTGCTCTGCAGACGAGCCTGGCTTAATTCAAAAA
>VCCN01000158.1:5566531-5586253 GCA_006491835.1 Architeuthis dux | reverse complement strand
ATGATTTGTATTTGTTATAATACGACTACTATATATATATATGTACAGAACACTGAAAAAACCACATGAGTAATTTTTCAATTGATTTTTTAAAAAATAATAATTTAATGCTGTTAAGAGATTTTTTTGAAAAACCCTAAAAAAGAAAAAAAGTTTCCCCTTGATTTTGACCCCTAAAAACGGTTAAGTTTAGCATTATTTCTTCGCTAAACCCATCCCCCTCCCAGTTGTGTTGTCTAAGAAGAAATATATAAAGGAAGATACTTTTTACTGTGTTGTAAAATTTGAAGTTTTTCTTAACCCAGGCAACTCCAGGATTCCCTGCTATATGACATAAGTTTGATATTTAATCCAAAAATGAAAAAGAGGTTTTTTAAAAACAGTAAAAGAAAATTTGTTAATTGCAAACCTTTTTCTATTTGGATATTATAATGTCTGCCATTAACGAATTAACGAGCACAAAATAAGTGTTCAGTTGTAAATTACATCATAAAGATGGACACAACTCTGAATAAATATTGGGCGGTTTCCAGCTAGTATGTATATGTATATATTGAACAGAAACTAAGGGTCCAGTTTAGCAATAGTTACATTGTAAATAGACTCCCGCCCACTAAAACCCTTTAAAAAACATTTTTCTCAAAACTTTTTACTTTAAAACATTCCCCTAGGTCCATTGAGTATGCATGCCAAATTTGGTCGAGCTGCACCAATGGTTAAGGCGGGGGAAGGGACATAGTGATAAACAGAACCAATTGTTTTATATAATAGAAGAAAATGAGTGCTTGCAAGAAAAAATATAGCAAAGAAAATAAACAGCCTATTTCATTTCAAAGAGATAAAGTAATGTTAACAGCAGAGGAGTAAATATGTCTTTACAGTAAAATCAACATAGCTGACTTGGAAGTAAAAAAAGCAAAACAGTCCAAAGTAGTCAATATTTTAAGAAAAATCAGGAGATATACTGACCATCACCTGATAATGATCCTGGAATCAGAGGCATATTATTATTTTAATCAAAGAATCAATAACAAGGTAATAAAATTCATGCTCCTAATGACTACACGAGAAACTGCTGCGATTCAAAAACATCACTTAACATTTTAGATTTACACAGTTCACATCGTTTTACAGGATGCAATTCTATCTTTTTGAAGAAAACATACATTTTGTTTTTTTTTTCACAGACGTTTTCAAAATTGTCTATAAAAAGAAAGTTGTTTTTATTTTGCTCTCTTGATGTCATAATGGATAAAAGCTTAATACAACATATTTTTTTTAGTTGTTCTGATCTGTTTTAGCTAATATATTCACATATTTTCAAATAATATAATCAAAAACTTACAATTCTTTATAAAAGTCTATACCTACTTTTTGGTTTTGATTTAGCCAGCTTTGGAAGTCTCAGCCCTCGAGCTGATGGTGTAAAGTTGTTAGCAATCGAGTCACTGGGTTTTACTGAACGCTTTTGTTCTTTGAATGGAGATGCCAATGTCCAAGACACATCATCCATAATGGGAGGATGAGTGCCATTTTTGACGACAATCTGTCAATAACATCACAAAATTAATGTACAATAAAATACAACTGTATAAAGAAACAAAATAAAATTAAATATTTGTTCCTTTAATGTTTTTATTCACAATATTTTACAAAAATTCCAATAATTATTAGAACCATTGAGAATAAGAAATTTAATTGCAGTTTTACACAATTTCATTGAAAACAAAGTAATGCTTTTAGATGTTATATTACTTCAATTCTTATACACTGATAATCAACATATATAAACTCTCTTTTAAGAATTTAAATGATAATGCACATCATATTGCACACAGATATCCAGTAGCAAGTAAATATTATCAGTTTGTGCCTGTATAAGTTAGGATTACAAGTGCTGAGAAAAGTAATTCAAAATGAACTGAGGACATTCTAGGAAACAATATATTTTAATAATGTGTATCAGTGGTGGGGCTAGAATATTTACAGCAATAAGAACATAAAAGATCATTAACAAGACTATAAATAAAAATTAACAACATTTTACAAAATAAAATCTTTTTAAACTGGTACATCAGCATGAATAATTTTATTATCACTCTTTAAATTGGCTAAAAATACTGTCTGTTGTAAAGTTCCTTGTAATTTTCTTCTTTTCATTGTGTCAGTAGTTGGTTGTTTCGTACTGATTCAGTTAAATTGAAAATAAATTAAGTCACAATGTGGATTGACCGACAATTCTCAATTCCATAAGGGCCTACATTGGTCAACAAATTATTTTGTAGGCGATGAAATATTGTTGTTTTTTTGTGACATCCAACATCCACATTGTTTCACAGATTCTGTGTAGAATTACAAAAGTTGAAAGTTAAATTTTTAAAATCCAATCTTCATGAGAAAGGATAATTATTTTTTAAATGTTATTATTTACCTTATCCTGATATTGATATTTAATGGCTATCCTTGATTTTACAAAAGCTAAACATACTGTAAAGCAGAAGGGTTCTTGATATGAAATATATTTGAAATTAGGATTTTCTTTCTTTCTAGTAATAATCACCATTGAACTGACACCTAAGATCTTTCAGGTTGCATTGTAATGTTTTCATCACTTGCTACTGCTTATGCTTCATGAATTATTTAATTACAAAGATTTCATTATTATCATGATTATCACAATTTCTTTTCTATTCATTCTGAAGGTTATCCTTGCTCTATCTTCATACTCAATTCTGTTTTTTCTTTTCTTTTCTCTTTTAATCATTTCACTCATACCTTCACTCTATCTAGCATTTAGCCTCCCACTCCCAATACCTGACAATGGAGGCTGATTGATCTATTTTAGATCAATCAACCTCCATTGTCAAGTATGTTTTAATCAACTCATTATCATCCCTCTTCAACAGCTGAGGAGAAAGTAGGCTAGTTTGACAAAATTGATACTATTGAGTTCAAATTCAACAGGAGCCTTATACTTACTCCAAAACTTCTTAAATAAATGTCTGCAATTCTTTCTGTATTGAATTATTTTGATAAAGCTCTTTCTGAGTAACTCAATACCTAATAATCCATATCCTACCATTGATTGATAGGTTGCTGTAGTAATTCGCAACACAACATGTCTACCCAAGGTAATATCAACAAAACATGTATGTAAACAAAACACAGTTGCTCACCTGGTACAATGATGATGGTTCTTTCACTTTAGAAGGTAGAGGTGGCAGTGATGGAAGCAACCTTTTCAGCTTTGCTGGGGTAGGACACTGAAAAAATACACATGATAGTAGATTTAAAATGAACACGGTCCATTACCAATACATCTACTTTAGACTCAACCAGAGGTTGCCAACCTTTTCGAGTCATTCCCCACTTTTGTCAATAAGATTACTAGTATTCCCCCCTTCCATTTATTAAGTTAACAAAGAATAATTTCAAATAATAACTTTATTTTATGTATAATTAGACAGCTTCATACTAAGAATTAGTTTAATTTTATAATTGCACAACTGCAGCTGTGTATTTGTTACTCAAAGAAAACAAGTGAAAATAATTAAGAACACATCATTTGAAATTCCAATTTATTACAAAAAGAATGTGCGAATTCTACTATCATAACTGATATACACATCAATGTGATCTCTGTTCTTGTTTTTTTGCTACTAGTTCTTCGATTTGTGGGTCTATTTGCAAGAGAGCACATCTTAAATCATTCTCAACTTGGAGCTTATTTCGAGCCTTCGACTTGATAGATAGAAGTGCAGAAAACCCTATCTCTAGACTGGACTTTTATTTTTATCTAATAGCCTTATTCCCCCCTTGGACTACCCAAACCCTGGTTGGGAACCACTGGACTAGACTTTTGTAGTATAACTCATCATTTAATTAAAAATGTAGTATAGCCAATCATTTAATTTAATTTGATTTATCTAATTTAATTTTGCATGAATAGTTGGCGGTAGAATAAAAGAATTTTGCATAGAATATAAAAATATTTATGTATTAATCTAATCATATAGAGATTATTCCAATAATGTTTAGAACTGAACTCATAAAATTGTTATTAGAAAGATTTGAGCAAGTAGTGAGTTATAGAAATGTGCCTTTAGTTTTATTATTAATTACTTGATAGTATTGGTTTTGGTAGAGGACTGTTACCGCCATAGAGGATCCGGGGCCCAGGGCAAACTAGTCCTATTGTTATTTCAGGGAAGTGCAACTTAGATTCATAAGTTTTTCAGTAAAACTTTTTATCGAATTTTCTAAAGTTATTTTAAGAGGATCCTTTAAATCAGGGGTCACCAACCTTTTTGCCTCTGCAGGCCGAATCGTGTATTAATAAGTAGATGGTGTGCCAAATAAATGCCATAAAAAAGCGTGAAATATGAGAATGATCTATTCAAATACATTTAGATATATTTTGCCTCAAATCAATGAATAATGCATGCTAGAAAATCATTTGTGCTTAACTAAGGATGCCAATTAGTAATCAGAGAACTCAATTTAGTCAAAATTTATTTCAATCAGGGCAATTTTTTTATTCTATTAAAAAGACAAATAATCTTTAAAACATAGTAAGCATAGTATCCCAATATTAGCTTTTGGGCCGGTCAAAACCCGTTCGCAGGTTGGATCTGGCCCGCGGGCCATAGGTTGCCAACACCTGCTTTAAGTCATTAAATCTCAAAAATGAAGAATTGGTGTAAATGTCATTAAAATGAAATTGTTGCAAAATAATTTTAATTTTAATTCGTTGATCAAATGATTATTTAATCATTCTTAATTATTATTTACTGGTTATTAAAAATAAGAAAAAAACATTCTTTTAATTATAAGGAGCAATTTGAAAGCGTCATTGTTGTTAGTTACCAAAGTTTTTTTTTTCTTTTTTTTTATAGTTTCAATTTTACTGCACAACGTTTTATAGTTTTTTAGATGGGTCTAGACGCATCTCAATAAGTCACTTTTCGGTCGGTCGGTTCCGATTACGTTAAACAACAGAAAGAGGAAGGAAGTGGTAATGTGTTTTATTCTTGAATACAGGCGTTTTTCTCCTTCTCCTTCTTCTTCTTCTTCTTCTTCTTTAATTTTGCAAATAAGTGGGAACTGGCAAGGGAATGGATTAAAGGAAAGGGAAAGAGCAAAGATGAGAAGTAGCTGTAGCGATTAGGAAGGGAAACACAAGGATAACAGAAGGTTGCCAAATTAGCCATTTTTCAGCAACATCTGGCTGATGTTTTCGCAATACAGCCGATAAAAATCTACGTTTAGTTTTTAACGCGTTTTTTAGGACGGTGGACGCATCTAAATTGGTCTGGTTTTATAACTAGATTATTATAAGGATATTCATTAGCGGCGGAAAAATACAAAAAATCTAAGAAAAAGAAATTGTTTAAGAAAAAAAAACCTGGCCTCTTTTTCAACGCAGTTTGTCAAAAAAGGTGAAATTCGATATAAATATAAACTGAACTTAAGACATGATTTTATTAGTTCAATAACAATAATAAACCAACAGAAACTATTAATTAAACAAATCTTTTAAAAAATAGAATGTTGCTTTAACATGTTTAACATCAAAAACAACCTATCAAAAGAAACTAGCTACCCAGACCTTAAATGCTATGTATCTATTACATATCTGTATCTTCAGTTGGTACTCATTATGATAACTTTAAGTTTAGAATTCGTTTAAATGGTGATTTGTCAGTTAATTACGTAGTCTAAGAAAATGCACTTTTTACCAGTTTCTCTAACGCTTTTATGAAAATTCGTTAATGCAAACATTATTTTTAAATCCAAACTAGATCGCTGTCTCTAAGTTTTAATTGACCTAATGCATTGGAATGCCAATGGTGAAAATTAAGTTAGCAATGTCAATTTCTGACACAAATATTTACAAAATAACAGAGATTTTGACAGAACAAAGTGACAGAAATGAAAGAAGAGAGATTTAAAAACTCACCTCACTGTTGTCCAACGACATTTTTGAACGTTTATTATTTATTATCTTTAGAGTAGATCATAGAAAACACAAAAGAAAAAACACACACACATACATACAAAAAAGGTATTTTTTTTAAATAACTTCAAATGACTTTATGAAGTGCCGAGCTTTAGAAATTATCTGTAAACATCATATTAGCCGGTCGTGTGATTTTCGTCAACTTTTTTGCAAGTTAAACCATCCAAAAAGTATTAAACGAAACCATCCCATCCGATCCGGGCGGCCTTAAGATGACCAAACTACGCCATGTTACACTAGCCAAAGCTGTTGACGTTGGTTGCTAGGCAACGTTGCCTCCTGCTTCTTGGGCTCCTCTCCCTTCTCTTCTTACATCATCAGCAGCAGCAACACCTGCCGATTAAGGTTAGTTTTCATTTATCGTGGATTTTGCAAGTACACGAATAGACTGACTATGTACATATAGGATGGGAACATTTGTCTCCTCGCTTGGACAATGTTGATAAATGGCTTTTTACAAGTGAATCAATGATTTTTTTAAAAATACGAATGATAAAATTAGTTGGTATTGAAAAATAAAGATTAAAGAAAGTAAAGAGCATTGCCTCAAAATAAAACTCATAATAATCACTTATATAACGTCGAATTTGTATCAACCATGTTTATATACCAACAGGATTGGATTAGTTAAATAATCCTATGGTCTGACACCTACTCCAATATGGGGTCAGGTGAGATATTCTGATTGTTGCACAATTTTTGTTTTATCTTGTATCCAGATCATTAATAATCCCTACAGGATAATTTGATTGTATCACATCAACATTAAACATAGATGATGAAATAAGAGAGATGAGTATCAAAATGCAATTTGAAAACCACGAAACGTGGGGTATTTAATTGCCTCCAAAGATTTGACACCTGGTCAAAGTGGGGATCAACACACATTTGCATGTGTGTGTGTGCAAAGATTCCCCACTTCTACCGGCTTTTGTTGCAGACATCAGGGCGTGCAAATCTCGAAACAGGAGAGCACTAGGGCAGTCTGTCCGTATAAAGAATCTTTACTTTGCAAAATACTCTTTTTTTTTATATCTTTAGGGTCGTGGTTATAGTTGAGAGAGAGAGAGAGAGAGAGAGAGAGAGAGAGAGAGAGTAAGGTTTGTATTCAAGAACAAGAGAGACGCGTACTGATTGAACAAAGATCTGTTTAATACTCAACAACAGGCAGCAACCAGTGACGTCACAACAAGGGGGCGTAATTGGCTCTGCATGTAATATTACTACATGTAGTAGTAAATGTATATGTAACATCTTCCCTTTTTTAATAATGCTTGCACTAAACCCTGACCACTGATGATTCCTTTTTACCTGGTTTCCAATGTACAGATTGGGTGCCAAAACCTGCTAAAACAAATTTTAGATCAAAAATAGCAAAATTCGGCTTTTAATCAGTAATCTTTCCCCTATTGCCTCAAATATTTTGTTTGTTAGTGCAGAAAATGACCAAAATTAATGGGGAGGGGGTGTTGAAATTACGGTAATGTCAGTGGGCAGCAAAATGAAAAGCCGAAATCTTACCTGCGTATACTGTGTCGCCCATAAATGAGTACATCCCTACCACTTTTGTTTTTATAGAAAGTTCATTTTCTTCTATAATAAATAATATAAATAATAAAGTCCTGCTATGTTTGGTTTAGAAGAAAAGTTACTTTCTATTTTTTTTAAAGTAGTAGGGGTGTACTCATTTACAGGCGACACTTTACGTACGTTTTATCCTCTATATAAAAGTTATAAAAGAAACCCACTCTCTTGTTGCTTTTACCCACTTGTCCGAATCAATAATACCGTAGCCTCTGGATATAGACAGGGTAAAAAGCCCAACCATATATTAGATGGTTGGGCTTTTTACCCTGTTGTCTGGTTTTAAATTGATCCTCGTGGCACAAAGTACCAATTTCAGCTTTTAAAAGTTAGGTTAGGCAGTTGCTTAGATGATCGTAAGTTTGATGGTTGAATGAGAAGATCTGGTTCAGCTTAGCCCTCTCAGACTGGAGATGTCGCTCTATGTTTCCTCCTCTCACAGCTGATACCATTGCAAGCATTGGGGGAACATCTTTGAGATCAGGAGCCGAGTGAATGTAATTCTTCGCCATCCAGTCTAAATGGAAGAGACCCTGCGGCATAACATGCTACATCTTTTTGAAACATGCATCAAGTTCATCATGTGAATTACTATCGTCGCTATAATTTGCCATAGGAGGAGGTCCAATACGTTTCCCAATGTAGTACGGTGCTACCTCTTCTGACTCACTGTCTATGCTGTCACATATATCAAGTTGTTCCGTTTGTTACCCGATTCTAATGATAGACTCCTTCTCTTCTTTAGTTGGTAGTTGAAACAAAACCTTGATTGTATCGTGAGCGGTGCCTGCACCTGTCATTGTTTCTCGCCTTCCATCGTTGTTGTCTAGATTACTATGAGTACAAACTGATTTGTTTGACAAAACCATCTGCCCCGAACAGACCATTTTTTGACCAGGCCATGTATAGCGTTATTATGTATTGATAAGAAATGGCGTGATTGCATTTGTGCAGCATATTTGCAACTTCCTTGCTGCCGGTCATTCTATGAATGGCAAGACCCATAAATACTTGCTTTGGACTAGGATCTCTTGTGATAAGACTCCCCCAATCTCTTGCTAGAGACCAAATCTTTATAGCTTTAATGTGGGAACTCTGCAACTGTCGTCGGACCATTATACCAAACGATCTAGCTAAATCATCATCCCTCGAGCCGCCGCCATGTAGCGCTGCAATTGCGTATTTGCAAGTATTCACCAGCATTTTCAAGTTGGGAAGAAAATTATAGTTTCCTGGAATTCTTGGATTAGTTTCTTCTTTAATGTAGATATGTGCTCATTGGCACATATTAACAACCCCTGTTCGTCGCCTATGTTCATTACATCTTCCAAAAGCTCATTAAGAAGGAAAGCAGACTCATCACGGATAATTCGGGTTCTTGTTAGAAAAACGCCTGAAAAACGTCTTGTTTTCTTTCAGCATCGAGATCGGTCTCAGTAACTTGCAGTTTTAATAGAGCAAACTTTATGTAGCAAGACTGATGATAAAAAATATCAAAAAATTATTATGTCACAATCTAAAAATAGACATTCTGCCGTATTTTGTCAAACTATACATCCTTTGATAGGTCTTACTTAACACTATTTAGATATGCAATTTGTATCTGATAGTGATCTAATGTCCGAAGATATCAATATTTTAAAGAATATTTAGGCCATTTTGATGACGTCATCAATCATGTGACTTCAAGTAATTTGATAGGTCTGGCTTTGCTCTGTCTAGATATGTAATTTGTATCTGATTGTGACCTTTATGTCCGAAGATATCTACATTTTAAAGAAAAAATAGACCCTTTCGATGACGTCATCAATCATGTGACTTCTGGTAATTTTTAGAATTGTTGTCTGCTTTTAAATTGATCCCCATAACCTAAAATACCAATTTCAGCTTTTAAAAGTTGGGTTAGGTAGTTGCTTAGATGATTGGGCTTTTTACCCAGTCTAATATAACAGGTAGCCTGGATACCTGTTATCTTTCTTTCACTATTCGTCGTCCTGCAGAACGGTGTAGACACGTGGGTGATTTGGATATCAACGGGGTGGGGGACGATCTTTTTACGTCCTGTAGACCTCACACTAAGACGGAGTAATCGACCGCACCCTTCTGGCTACGTTGCTTTTCTGTCGGACACTTAACGTCACTCAAACGCTCTTCTGAGTTGATGAAGGACCGAGATCCGATTGCTGTCAGTTGATCATTCTTCCTTCTTTGAAAATTCAGACAAAAGCAGTAAATCATCGACTCTCGATTTCTGACACATCGCTATTTTGGGAATTGACTGTCATTTTTCATTTCCCAAATTCTTTCATCATTGTTTTAGGCTCAATTATTTTTTAACTCCATGTTTTGATTTCTCTGTCTATTGTTTTGTCCATCTGGGTCAGTGTATGAAGTATCGCCAACGATCTTTTAAAACATCTCTTTCATTGTTCTTTTCACCTATCGTTCTAGATTTACCTATCTCTCCGGGGATTTGACACCTGTGTAATTGTATCAAAATCTTGATTTGAAAATCAATTTGTATCATCTTACAAGTCTGATGGTCTGAACGACTTGGAAACATTAATATTTTTATTTTTATTTTCCTAACAAATGTTTTGGCACACATTGTGTTGCCCACACACTAACACACCAGACTCAGATTTCTGTTCATTGTATCTATTGTTTACCAGATTTCGTTTTAAATCTCCCTCGTCGTTCTTTCGTCCAATTTTTCTATCGTAGTTTTCAAATCCTTCTCATTGTTCTGTTTACCTTCAGGAGACGCTCCCCATGACATATCATATAGCGACACTGAAATACAACCGTAATTTGTTTCATTTTGACCTCCAACTGCCAGAATTTGCTGCAGCATATAAAAGGTTTGGTGTATTTGTTTAATAATGCGGGTCCCACGCACGGCTTCTGCAATGAATGATACGAGATTTGCTAAGCTTAACTTAGTATGGTGCAAGACGCAACGAGACGGAATGAGGCGAGGAAGATCTTATCTTCCGAATTGGGGCGAGTCTGCCTACCTTGAAAATCAGCGTTCAAAATCCCGGCCTTTATTTGGGCCCAAACGTAGATTCAGTTACAATCTCAAATTTTGCCAGGTCTGACAAAAGAACATGGGTAACAATCCTATTTTGTTTTATTGCACTATAATAGATGTAATTATAATGAATTTACCCATTCCATGTTATTCTAAGCATCATTAAAGCGTGTTTCTTAATAAAACCGACTTTTTGATCCGAAAGGGGCGTGCATACTAATCTTGATGGAACCTAGCGGTATTGATACATACATGTGGTCTTCTAGGGTTTTCCTGACGTTTTCCATGCGAGTTGTGCACACTACGCGAGCTGTGCAAAAACATAAACATTTGCCTCTTTTTGTCAAGTTTGATGGCTGACTCATTGAGGAAGAAACAGATCGTCTGTGTCGCGTTCGGAGCATGGGTTGGAATTTTTTTTTTCGAAAAGATGTGTTTGACAGAATGAAATTCATCTCAATCCCACCGAGAATCTTGGATTTATCATGAAGAAACATTCTCGACAGCATTTGGCGAAGTTTTGGAGACATTAAAAGGCGAACAACAAATGTTCAGAAACGTCCTTCGCTCGTTTAAAACTTGTTTGGATTTGATGAACGCTTACGGTGGGGAAATCAAATCAACAAACATTGAAAGTTCGTTGATCTGATATTACTTGCAAAAATTGAGTCAGTTTTATTATGAGACGCCCTTTATTTTGTCGATAGACATGGAGTTTGTGCATTAGCGCATATTTGAATAATTTCATTTCATTGCTGTCATTCTCGTCTCAGTATTGGAGAAACATATTATACATACTTTGGAAATCGGCTACTCATGTAGACTGGCATTGGGGAAAATATCATCATCACTCATTCAATCATCAACAAGTACAAATATAAAAATAGATTGCTTTGAAGTCCATTGCCTCTAGTCGCACAAAGGTAATAAAATAACTTCTGGTTATTTACACCGTAATTCAGTTCACTATCTTGCGATCAACGGACGACTTGTGTCTTCAACTCCTGTTTACAATATAGCTTCCGATCTGTTGCTTTCAGAGTGATGTTTTCTCACAGATGCACCTCTCGCAAATGCGAGACTTCAGCCCAAAGTGAGACTTGGCACTCTACTGAATATGAAGTGGTAGGAGGTGACGTTACAGTATTAATGAGATTACCCAGCAATGACATTTAAGAACTTTAAAGGCTAAGGAGAATTAAGTGTAGGAGCTTAGAAAACGACGTAGGAATGATGATTGAAAAGAAATTGCCCAGAAAGCTTGAAGAGAGTAATGTAGTTGATCGTAAAAGTAATGTAGTTGATCGTAAAAGAAGTAAACAGAATTAAAATAACACTAATAAAATAACGTTATTGCTGTTATTTGAATGAAAAGTCTGTCTTTAGATGAAATGATGTGATAACGACAAAATTCCGTGGTAAGTTTAAGCATAGGTCAAGCGGTTGTGGACGATGTCAAAAGGAGTTCACTCATAAGTCAGTGCAACGCGATTAATAGTTGTAGGTTGATGCTAAACTGTATGAAAGGAATTGTGGCAGAAGTCTGGCGAAGACGAGAAGAGGTCATACATCACAGTGTCGATTGGCGGGGATATGTTACTGTGAGTGGTTCACAGCAGAACTAATTAATGAATTGAATTCAAAGACGTCTTTTTGTATTTGTAAAGTGAATGACAAACAGGCTAGGAGCAGTGAAAATTGATTGGTAACAAAATATATTTTCCTATTTTGACTTAGTATATAAGTTCATAAAGCCCCCTTTTGTCAAACTACAATACAAAGTCTGGAGTTGATTTTGTTTTCCTCCCGTAACAAGAACAGCCCTCACTAAAATTAGGGGTGTAAACTGATATGTAAAACTCCCATTCCACTACCTACTGTGATTTGAACTTACGACAAACTGATTTCCAGGTGTCTGTCTTACTGACTGTTTTAGATAGTTGCAAAAAGATTTAACATACAGATACGCATGGGCTTATTTCATTATAATAAATAAATCATTCAGATACGCATTCTAATAAATAAATATAGAAACAGTTTTTTCAAATGATTTTTCATTTATTATATATACAATAAAAACGTTGCAGTAATCATCTTCCATCGGAATAGAAGTTGGAGTGAAGTTTGACCCTGCAGCATCCAGTCTTGTTATTCAATGTCTGACCCCCCCGAGTTCTGCGGGCTTATTTTTGTCTTCTTTTTTTTGCTTTGGGTTTTTGATGGTGGTTTAAACGAAATAATGCATTGACTAAAGGATTAGATACTCTAATTTTCAGAGCCTGTAAAGAAATCTTAAATTATAGTCAAATAAGCAATGGCAGCGAACAGTTGTATAATTTAGTATATGGTAGAGATAGTAGTAACAGTAACAATAGTATTATTAGTAATAATAATAGTAATAATGAATAATAAATAATAATAATCGCAATTTTACCTTTTGCCGCTGACTTTTAGTCGTAAGAAAAAGTTTGGGCTTAAATTAAAATAGTTTAGAAAGCTGATTGATTCATTCATATCATCTATATAATAAAGTAGTTAAGTGTGTATGTATGTTTGCACTCTTATAAGTCGAGAGCTATGCATCACAGAAGAAAAACAAATGCATATTCGAAATCAGCAATCGTCAATTTGAATGGGATCTGCATTCGCGCTCACCTAAAAAAAAGTCTATATAAAAATCTTTGAGATTTCCCCCCAAACTATAATAGTTAGACCCTTGGAACCATATCAACATCACCCGAGGAAGGTTTTTGTACCATTCATTTGAACCTACACATATTAGGGATCAAATGGGGTTTTTTTAATTTCTTTTTAAAAATTTTATCTAATTTTCGACAAAGAATGGTGACTCCGTTTTGACTGCCTTGGCTGCCTTTCATACTTATTTATAATTCTTTATATAATTCGTTAAGGGAAACTTTTTCCCCGTTAAGGGGTCAAAGGTGAAGAGAAATTTTTCCTCCTTTTAAGGGGTCAAAAGTGATGGTAAACCTTTTTTCACCCTTAAAGGGTCAAAAGTGAAGGAAAACCCTTTTCCTCTTTAAGGGGTCACAAAGTGGAGGGACATTTTTTTTACAAGTCTGAAAGCTTCAGTCCTTGTTTTTTCACTCCTTAAATATTTAAATGCTTCACCTAGCATCATATAATCTCATTAAAGTCATCGACAAAGCAATGTAATTCTGGTAAAAAATTTGAATTTTCTATGAAAAGAATTCTTCATTTTTCCAGATCGAATCTCTGGCAACCAAGGCCTTACTGGCAAACAATGGAGCGAGTACACGATATAAAATAGCGAGGGTCAGTTTATATCCGAATCACCAACAAGTCTCGCACACAATAAAGTGGAAAATGTTTGTTCCTAACCAACACTCGAGGTGTTTAATACAGTATAATCTTAGAAGTCAATTTCTACAAGTGGTTGCGCACTTGCAAATCGACTTCGTAGTCCGGGTGAAATGGGGATCAACTGGCAATTAATTATAGAACAAACCTGGTTGCTGCAGGGTCAAACCCCACTCCTACTTCTATTCCGACTGAAGATGATTACTGCAACTGTTGTATTGTATATGTAACAAATAAACTTGTGGATTCATAAGACTTGTCAGTTTGGCTCAGTTGGTAACAGAGCCGCCTAGAAATCACTTTGTCGTGATTTCAAATAACGGTAGGGAAATCTTAATTTTATATATGGATTTGGTTTAACGTGACGGATTAGACAAACAGTGAATAGTTTACTCCCCTAAATTAGGTGAGGATTGTTCTTGTTCTTGTTACGGGGGGATAGTCACTGTGTGAGGATCTGCACCGTAAAAAAACAAGAATAAAACAAGCCTGGCTGCTGCAGGGTCAAACTCCACTCCTACTTACTGCAAGTTTTGTATTGTATATATAATAAATACAAAATTATAAAAAAACATGTTTCTATATTTATTTATTAAAATGCGTATCTGTGTGATAATTTTCCTTAATCTGAGACTTGTTAATTTATCTCAGTCAGTAAGATATCCGGCTACCGATCACTAGGTCTTGAGTTCAAATCACGGTTGGGGGAATTAGGATTTTGCATATCGATTTGATGAGGATTGTTCTTGTTCTTGTTCTTGTTACGGTAGGAAAACTCCTGACTTTGTCCTGGGGTTTGACAATAAACATATCTCGTACCGTTGGAAAGCTCATTCTATGTAGATTAACATATGTAAATTCTCCTTCCTAGGTTTTTAGACAAAACATGTCATGAGCGATAGAACACGACAGGGTTCAAGAATAAAATTCACTTCCTTTGGTAGCCACTGCAATCAAGGCCTGCCATTTCACATTTTTGCGAGGATCCTTTAGATTTACCTATAGTCCTGGCGCTGTAATAGAGCCCCGTGGGAATTATTTAGTTGACTAATGAGACCAATTGGACTTGCTAGAGGGACCTTCAGTGAGTAAGAATATATTGGGTAAACATTCCAGATCAGTTGCAAAAAACACCGTCATTTTTCATAATGGCGGATTTTCGCTGTGTCCCCTAGTCAGGAAAAAAAGATTTTCATCAAATATGGGCATATTTATATCGTTGGAAAGGAAATTTCATGTTGCGTAAAGCTTACAAAATAACCATATGCCTCAGAGCAAGTTATTCGAGCTATTTACAATGTGATAAACCCTTGTTTTAAAATGAAACACATTTGTGGACTGATAGCTATAACATAGAGGATGTTATTGCGGATGGATCCGCTCCAAAATATAATCACTTCTTCCGTAGTCTATTTCCCACCATTCCACAACATTGAAATTCATTGAGAACTTTTGGAGATATCGTGTGGACAGACAGATAACCTTTAGAGCTATTGTGTGGTGCGAACAGTTAGCTATGACGTAGGGAGAACATTGTGCATGTATCCTCTCAAAGATTTCATGACTTTCGTAGCCTATTGCCCTTTGGAGATATCGTGTGTACAGACTGAGAAATGTCGAAGATACTGTGTGGTGTTGACAGATAGCTACAAAATTCAATCACTTCTTTCGTGGTCGATTGGCCACCCCTCAACAAAATTCCATTGGAATTCATTGAGAACTTTGGGAGAACAGACAGATAACTTTTGTAGATATGTTTTTGGTCCAAAGATTTGCTCGCTCTATTTTTTAATTTACTCGCTCTGTTTTTTAATTTGCTTGCTGTAAGTCGATTGGCCACCCCTCAACAAAATTCCATTGGAATTCATTTACAATAAACATACAACTTAACATACTTTCTGTTCACACTTGCGAATATGGTTTAATTGTAGAGTGTCGGAAACGCAACCAAAACATTTTAATTCATTTGATGTGCCAAGATGGCGAAATTAGGTTCTCGGAAGAAAATCTGTTAAAACTAATAAAATAACTGCGCTTGTGAAATAGGGACAGATATCAAAATAATTATGCACAAAGTGACGTCGTTGTATACCAGGGTGTTTATTTATCTAAAATAAGATATTAAAGTTCTCGATTATGTAAATCAAACCGACATGACATTTTTGAGAAGCAGATATCGACAAGTTTCATCATGAATCGGAAAAGCGATAATGAATAAACTTGCCTTAATGAAAAAGCTTACAGCAAAGGTAGTTAGAGTGTCTGAATTTTTTCCTTTTCCTTTTTTATTGACGCTTCCTTAATCTATCGAGTGATATCTGCATCTAAAAAAAATAGTAGGCCGGTTAAGTACGAGGAGAAGTAATCTGTCAGTGCCATAGGAGTTAACTTTAGCAGCAACAAAAGAAGAAACCGATCTTCCCACGATAGGTAGCGGAAGAAAGAAAGTGAGAAGAAAGAAAAGTGCAAGGACATGCAGTGACTGTAAGTGTTAACATTCGACTTTTTACCATATCAAAGGGGAAAGATCCCTACCACCTTTCTTGTATCTTTGCTTTCGTGTATCTCCATTCTCCATACGTTCTTCGCTAAACCTCAAAATCTACACAGCGAGGCTTGGCAGCGTACAAAGATAGATTCAGTCCTTCAACAAGGGGGCCATCTTTTTGTCTGCTTTAGTTAATAGTCGATTCATCTTTTAAACATATGTAACGGACACATATGTATTTTTACACTCACACACTCCGGCCATCAAGTGAAACCACTTGACACATATATATTTCTTAAGAACACTCAAGTTTCAATGTTCCGATACGGTACATGACTCGAAATACGATACCCGTTGTAGGCACCAAGTCTAGGAAAAAAACTTGTATCTTGTCACCTTACATCTCACTTTGGAACTTTGACGAAATCCATACCAACACACCACATTTCGACCAGACACTCACCTTCTACTCACCTCTACCTGCAAGAAGACTATCTATTTTCATTCATCTTTGCCTAAACAAATCTATGGCTGTTCCAAATTTCGACTACGTACGGACGCATGCATACATACACACACACTCTCTTTAACAACTTCAACAAACTAAGGACACTGACTAAGTAGTAAACCGAACTCTTTACATGCATTATTTCTTCTTCTTCTCAACAGCTGAGAACTTCCTTATTGCTATGCCTTCTGTAATAAATATACTTATTATTATTGTTATAAAGTATTTGCATTTATTATTTGCATACAACATTACCATGTGCATCTTGCATCTTCTCCATGCATTACATCCCTTTTACTACAGCAGGAATAGTCAGAAAAAGAAAGATTTCCAGCGCATATCGCTAACATTACCCGTTCTTTCTCTCTAGTATCATCAGCACTCTAGCTTACTTACGGCAGTCTAGCCCTTAAGGCTATTACCACTATAAGTACTACTGCTACTGCTACACCCAGTTTACTGTTACGAACCTTGTTATTGTTTATAACATTAACCGTTTCACTTTCATATGGAGTCAGATATATTTAATAATAGTCCTAATTACATTAACATAATCTCTATTTACACATATATATAATACTGGCATGTTTTAAATAGTGCCATAATAGTATAAAAAGAAGAGTTCTATCTCTAAAGTCTCATAAGATTGGAACCCGAAAGATCTAAACAACTACAGGCCAATAAGCCTACTCAACTACATCTACAAAATGTTTACCAAAGTTATCACCAACCGAATCACCAACATGCTAGATGAAAACCGACCATGGGAACAGGCAGGCTTCAGAAGAAGCTACTCGACCATTGACCATCTCCATTCGGTAAATCAACTGAAAGAGAAAGCAGCAGAATATAAAATGCCACTTGCTGTAGCATTTGTGACTAAGAAGGCCAAAGTCATTGTGTACCACTACCGATGAATGATGATGTGCATCTCGTGCATGTGTGTGTTGCAGCAGTCTTTAGCATCGAAGGCGGCGACCAGGCCGGTTCGTGGCCCAAAAATGCCCCACCGGACACGAGGGAGAGATGAGAGATAAATATAAAATACGAGGAACATACCATATATTCCTGGTTGATACCTGTGGGAGGGGGGAGGGGGCAATTACGCAGTGCTTCTCCGTCTTAAGAGAAAATAAAACAACAGGGTCCGTCTGTTAAAATTGATTCATTTATTTCTCGAATCGCTTCGCAGACGCAACGACGGTTCCCATCCCCACATCTCAACAAAGCGCCAACTGCTGTAATGGGTCGTTGGCTGGATGCCACCCTTCTCCCACTTTAACGCCTAGCTAACTCTCCCGTTCTCTGTTTGCCTCCCCATGTCCGGCAGGACACGTCTGCCTTTGGCCAAAATTCCTTACCGACTGTCGAGTCCAACGTATTTTACAGCTAAAAAGAATCAAACTCTTTGTCTAACGGTTCGACCAATCAGAAGCGCGAATTTCAAACACTCTCTGGAAGGGCGTTTGATTGGTTTACTACATCTACCGTCTTCAACTAACCCTACTTGCTTTGCAAAACCTTTCCGGCCCGTATTATTTTACAATTGATGCTCTCATATAACAAGGCGTAGACTCCGTATATGTCAGAGTTTTGCAACATATCTATATACACAACAGTTCCTTTATCAGGCTACATAAAAACTGAGCCCTTTCAGCTCGAAAAAGGGGTAAGACATGGCGATGCCAGCTCACCCAAACTCTTCACAGCCTGCCTCGAGATGATCTTCCGAAACTTAGACTAGGAAAATAAAGGAATCAGAATAGACGGCGAATACCTAAATAACCCCAGATTTACTTACGATATCGTCCTTTTTGCTGAGAACATCGATGATCTCCAAATAATGCTAGACGAACTGAATGAAGAAAGCAAGAAAGTTGGTCTTCATATGAAGTTCAGTAAAACAAATGTCATGTATAACAAACATTTGAGGACAAAGACACAATGATCAAAATCGAAAACGTAGAGCTAAAAGAAGTAGACCATTACATCTAACTAGAACAACGAATCTCCATGAAATCCTCAAAAGAAGGAGAAAGTTTTTGGTAGAGCAAGCTCAACCTTCAATTTCAGGAAAACAAGAACAGGAGAGAATCATGCTCAACATTACATGGAGAGATCACAAGACAGCACATTATATTAGAAAACAAACAGGGATCAGAGATATCATAGAAACCATTAGAAAACTCAAATGCCAATGGGCTGGTCATGTTGCAAGAATGTCAGACATCCGCTGGACATCACGACTCATAACGTGGATCCCCAAACATCATACACGAAACTGTGGCCGGCAGAAAATAAAATGGCGTGATGAACTAGACAAGTTCAGAAAGCATTGGTTCCGTGACTCCCATGATAGAGAGATCTGGCGAATCTTGGAGAAAGTCTATGTCTAACGACGAACGCTAAAAGGTTGCTGCTGCTGCCGCTGATGATGATGATGAGCGAATATTTGTGGGAATCAATTTTAATGGTTCATTACAAGCGGTACTGCTGGTTTCACATATAGATTTTCATAATGAACATTTGAATGTTATTTCCAGAAAACTTTCTCACTGCAATAAGCAAACATAATAGAGATATATCTAATAATAATAATACGCTAGACTAGGGTAACAACATAACTATAAGCGAGTGACCAAACTAGAACAAAAGGAGAAAGCCGAAGAATAAAAAGGAAATATAATTACATTAAAATACCTAATTATAGATATAAAACCATAAAAGTAACAAACTTAAAAAGTACA
>VCCN01000158.1:5508896-5521059 GCA_006491835.1 Architeuthis dux | reverse complement strand
TAAAGACATTTAATTAGTTGGGAACCTATATTTGCTTGGGGCAAACAACTGCTAAACGAGCGGCCTAAATCATAAATGAAAATAAAGAAACAAGCGCTGTGTGGGGATCAAACCCGCGTCCAGCTCGGAAGCAACTGTATCATATTCTGTCAGATATAAAATTATCCCTTATTTGATTTCATTCTGTCAGCATAGGGGACCACATTATATTCGTGCCTAAATATGAACGTGTGAGTAGAGAGACTGGCAAAGTGTACAGTAAAAAAACTCCTGCCTCCCGTGAAAGATAAATCAATATATGTATCTATATGCATTCATTCTTTCTAAAAAAAAGTCTATCTGAAAAAAAAAAAAAAATCTTTTCATCAGGGATTTTCACAAAAATTATTAGAGTTAGACCAGTATATTTTGAGAATCAGCATCACCGGGGAAGGTTTTTGTACCATTTATTTGAACCTACACACATGTGGGGGGGCATCGCTTTTTTGAAAGTTTCTCTTGGGGTACTAATTCATAGGCTTTAAATCATGGTCGCTTAATAGTCAAGTGGTTAGAGGCACGGAAAATGTAATTGGCAGACCAAGTTCAAACTCTGACAGAGAAAGTTTAATTTTTTTTCTTTCAATTTTATGTTTTCAATCTATTTGACCTTCAAAACTTTGTCAGTTTTGAGAAAAGAAATATTTAAAGGTTTTATAAGAAGGGGTTCTATTTACAATGTATCTATAACGCTAAGAGTCTGCTTGCATGGTGTAATGGTTAGCATGTCTGCCTCACACGCAGAAGGTCCTGGGTTCGATTCCCGGTATGAGCGAAGAGTGTGGTAAAATCTTCATTAGGACAAATTTCCCTGTGCACTCAACAGCTAATTGAGTACACTCTAAGCTGTGTGATTAGGGTGGAGGTATCCCTTCAGTAGACTTGCATCCTGCCAATAGGGGGTGGTCATAAAAACTTGTAAGAATAAAGTCCTGGTCTCGAGAGCATTGAAGGCACTTCAGAATACTGAAAATTCATGAAATCAAATAAAGGGTGGGGGTGGCTCGCATTGGACGACCAATATATTCATTATTGGAGTCAGATGCCAATGTTTTATTACCAACTCTACCTCAACATACTACCTAACTAGACTTGGAGTGTAAGCAATGAAAAAGAGGAAATATATCAAGAGGCTCCAAGATTGGGCAAATGCTGCACCTGCATGGATCTGGCACCCCCACACTGTGATGGAAGACCAACAAAGCCTAGTAGTATAGTGAGGTATTGCTGGGCCGCCCTGGGTTAGTGGTAATAATGCTTCGGCCCTGAAACCATGCCTGACCCCAGGTTCATCATCTGATGAGGGCTTTGTTGCAAGCACCACTGCTGTTTTTGCTGCAGTAGTTGTATGAACTGGATCTGGTACTCCTGCAATGTGACAGAGAACCAACAAAGCCTGGTGGTATCATGAGGTACTGCTGGGGTGCCCTGGGTGGGTGGTAATGATGCTTCGGCCCCGAAACCATGCCTGACCCCAAGTTCATCATCTGATGAGGGCACCACTGCTGTTTTTGCTGTAGTAGTTGTATGAACTGGATCTGGTACTCCTGCAATGTGACAGAGAACCAACAAAGCCTGGTGGTATCATGAGGTACTGCTGGGGTGCCCTGGGTGGGTGGTAATGATGCATTGGCCCCCGAAACCATGCCTGACCCCAAGTACATCATCTGATGAGGGCTTTGTTAGAGGCACTGCTGCTGTTTTTGCAGCAGTAGTTATATGAATGTATATACATATATTACACAAACACATCCAAAATATAAAACCATCAATGAAAAAAAAAAGAATCCAATAAATGCCAACAATGATCCTTTTTGTGGCTAAATTAACAATTCTGCTGTTAAAGAAAAAAATGTAAAACACTTTCAAAAATAATTTAATAATGCTCATGCCTACAAAACGCTTGCGAGATGTTCACGTTCTAACAGTTAAGATGTTGAAAATGACCTAAACAGCCATAACATGTATATTAGAATACAATACACATGTTCATAAAAATTCTTTTAATTTTAAGGGTTTTTTTTTTAATTTTGAAGTTTTAGAATTTTAATATTTATAATGTCTAGAACACTGAAATTGAAAATAATTTTCAATATTTTTCATTTTCATAGTTTATTGTAAAACACTTTATTTACATAAATAGTATTTCTGAAATGCTGCACTTTCTTTGTAAATGTTTTATTCAAGAAAAAAAATTCATGTACACTTGACATAACATTAATAACAACTGCTCAATTTGTCAGAAGAAAAAAAACCCAAAAGAGCACAGGTTTTAAATGAAAGTAAGGAATTTAAAAAGAAAAAAAACAGCTTTGTTCCCAGCATTAACCACATTTGAATCTTGGAGACAAAAACTGTCAGGCTAGGATATTTATGTTAGTAATACAAAGTGTTCCAAAGATATCGAAACCTTAATTTGATTGGAAATAAAGTCAAATAAAGTCTTGTAAAAAGATGTGATACAATTATGTTGAACCAGTAACTATTGTAAAAAAAGGTTTTTAATCTCTTCAAGAATACTGTGTGCATCTTTCCAATCATATAAACAGAAAAATTACTGGACAGATTGAATTGAAATTTGGAGCAGACATGCTTTCTGACCCCAGGAGTGCTATAGGCATATTGAGACTTCATTAAATTGTCAATGAAAAGAAATATTAATTATCTTAATATATAATTGACAAAGTTATCATCTGCCACAACAGTATCAGAATTACTTGCCCTTCCTTTTGATTTGCTACAAGCATTCATAGTAATTTTGAGAACCTATATTTTTCAGCCCCAGTAGACAGGGTAGTTATTGGAATCATGCTAAATTGTGTCAGAAATCATAAATTCGCCTCCAGTGATACATATACACAGGTAATGTGCTAAATTATTATAAATAATATATTGATTAACCAATACAATTAATTTTAAATTATTTTTTTTAAATATCTTGTTGATATACATGCAATTGAAATAAAATTTAGATAAATGACAAGCCAATTTTTAATCATTTTTTTCAAAAAAATCCCAAGAATACCACTTGTCCAACAGTCTTCTGCTTTTATTTCCCAATAAATTCAAGTTTCACTAAGGTGAATAAACATTGTTATCTATTGCAATCTTATTGGTTGCATTGAATGTAATAAAAATAAATGAAATGAGAGAGAGAGACGTTCAAATTTGTGGGTTAATTATATTTTTGTTAATATTCTGTGTAGAAGTATTTTGAAAATGCTTTCTAAGTTTGCAAATATGAGTTTTGTTGCCTAGCTAGAGGTATAATTTTTCTAATTACTGTATTTCCCGGCATCAGTGCTACAGCCTCAACGATCAACCCCAATTTTGACTTCCAAAATGTTGAGAAAAAAAGAAGAAGATTTCAGGCTTATCGACATGTAGATCATTTTGACCACTCATAGTCTGCATTTTTTATTTTTCTCTTACAATACAGATACACATGTAAGTACCTATGGTAGATCTGCACCTACAGTACAATACTCCAGTTCCACAATTCAGTCTTCGGCCAAGCAGAGGTTTTTACCTTCACTGGAATATCTGTATCATGACCAATAATAATAATATCCGTGTTTGGAATAAAAAGCACAATATTTTTGCAGATTTTATGAGTCAAAATTGGGTTGGTGCTTTTGTTTTCCCTTTTAGGGGTCAAAATAGGGTGGGGAAATTTTTTCCCTGTTATGGGTCTAAATTGGGAGGAGGTGGGTGTAATGTTTATGTAAATATATATATGTATGTTAAATCAATAAAGGGAATGGGGAAGGCTGACTTCTTCACAGGCAATAGCCCTGATCAACACGTGTCTTTTGTTCCGTCTCTTTTCTTAACACGCTAAATACAGTTATGAACTAAACGTGTTCAGGCTAATCACAACTAAAACTCCTTTTAGGAGTCAAAATTTGTGGGGAAGTTTTTTTTTTATACCCGTTTAGGAGTCAAAATTTGTGAGGAACTTTGTTTTTCCCTCTTATGAAATGTTTGTTTTCATGTGTTTTTATAATTTGAAGTTATTTTTCACCAGGCAATGCCGGGTAACCCTGCTAGTTTATGACAAATGTTTGGGTAAAAAAAATCTGCTGGAATTACTTGTATTAAAAAGCATGGTCAAATTTACAAAAATAAAAGAAAAAAAAAAAAAATGGCAAAAATCAAAATAAGAAAAAATGAGAAACACTCAACTATTTCATAAGGGCTAATTGATTCTGTTTTCAAGTGCCAAATCTAATGTGCTTAAGAGATTATTTTCAAAATGAAGATCTCACTTTCATATACACTTTAGAGATATAAGTATACTTATTATCACTTTGGAGATACAAGTAGTATACTTATACAATAACTATTACCTTGAATGGGAGGCAATACATTTGAAGTGGTTTTGACAAACAATATAATAATTCAAGGGTCAGTAGTAAATTTTAGTAAAGAATTGATGTGGAGGTGCAAGTGGCCTAACAGTTAGCTCATGGAAAATGAAATTGCAAACTGAGATCAAACTCTGTCCGAGACAGCTTGCATGCACTGAGGCACTTCGAATAGGCATGAATCCATCTCTTCTTCACCCCCAGCTACAAGTAAAAAGCAGAGCAGGCTGGGCTCTTCAGTATTGGTTGTCAACCAGTCTAGGAGGCAGACAACTCTGGATTCAAACCAGGAAAGTCCAACCTCTCGCCCAGCATTGTGAAATGCTGGCAGACAAAGTAGGGAACATGTTCTCAAAATATACAGTTAACGGGGCTCTGGTGAAGCTTTGATAGGCCTAGCAAGCCGGAGGTGGATTATAATACATTTCTCAAGTAAAATAACAGAGAATACAAATGGACAGACAGAATAACGTGACCACCGTCTCCATCTCTTCACAACACCTCAAGAACAGGTGGAAAACTTTTTAAAATAACTTAATACAAGCTTTGTGTCTCTTTGTTATAAATGAATAGGTACAATGATTAGAAATATTATTTTGTTAATATTAGTTTGTTCAACATAAAATTACCATTCAAATAGATCTTCGGACAATTGAACTCCTAGTTGTTAACACAATGTTTGGCCGATCCATTCTTCGGTCTTCTTCAGGTGTAATATCCGAATGTGATGGGGTAAATAGAAGTTTTCTAATTTCAAAGTAACCCTTATAATATAGGATTTGGGTGTCACTTGGATATTACACCCGAAGAAAGCCAAAGAATGGATTGGTCGAAACGTTGTGTTAACAACACAAACAACAAGGAGTTTAATTGTCCAAAGAATTATTTGAATGTTAATGACCCTTCTCAAAACTATAGAAAATATCTATAAAATTACCAATTTTGCTTTAAACTCTTTAGCATTTTTTTAAACTTATCTATAACTGATATATTTTTGATTGCTACAATATTTGTGGATTATTCAGTACATTAATTTTTAGTACATTCAAAATCTGCCGTAGAGCATTTTTTTCTTTTCATTATCAAAGGAATCAATCAGTTCTCATCACAAAACATTTACAACAGTTTTAATATATCATTTATATATCTACTGGATAAATATGCAGACTGAAATATAAATGTTTTTTTAAGCTGAAGAAAAAGAAAATGGTATAAAACGGAGATATCCGCTAGCATGAACAGTGGAATGAGAACAATCTACCCCTATGAATTGTATAACAGGTTTGGTTCGAAATTCTGAAAACATTATAGAATATGACAGGCACCTGAAGAAGGATGGAGGGTACAACGACCGAAATGTTGTGACTATAACACCTGAATAAATCATTGTATAATGATAATTCCTCATCTCAGAAACTCAGACTGAAATGAAGAGGAGTGTTTTGTGTTGACATTAAATCCCTAACAGATAAATAAAAAGAGTTCATCATTTTTTTTGCACAGAAGGAAGACTTAACCATCAAAAATGTATTGCATCATAAGGACTGATTTGACCAATCACCAGTAAAGCTGGTACAGCAATGACTGTTGAGTTTTAGTAAAAAACAATTGTAAACCATTTTTATTAATTTTTGACTGCTATTTACCCTCATCTTAATTTTTAGTAGTCTTTTTTTAAATCACAATATGTAAACAGTAACACTGCCAGGCCAGCCTTACTAAAATTGTGATTAAACAAACTAAAATTAATAAAAATGAGTTTTGACTTTTATTAAAAAAAAAACTGATTAATTTATTTTATTATTTTTATTAAATCAAGTATTGTAAACACAATACTTGATTTAATAAAAATAATAAAATAAATTAATCATTTTTTAATAAAACTCAAACAGTCATTGCCATGCCAACTTAGTATGAGAGTAAAAAAATGTTAGATACTTTAGCGGTGATCGGTCAAATCAGTCCTTATGATGCGATGCATTTTTGCAAGTTAAATCATCCTAATTTACCTTTTTTTATTAAAGCTTCTTTGGAAAAAACAAAAATTTAAATATGAAGGCCTCAGTAAAATTAAAGGCACTTGAGATAATCAATATTTGTGTGATGTAAAAAAAACAAAAACTGATAATGTTATTATAGACTGTTTTTTATTTAAAATAGGGGGATTATACATATAATCTTAGTAGGTATGAACAAAATGAACTAAAATGAAAAAAGATTTCAAGCATGACACCTGATTTTTTTAAATGTATGGTAGACAATGCTGTACACATATATTTGAGTGGAAAAAATAAACAAGATTAAAATGCACGACAACCGCACCGTGCAAAAAAAAAAAGAAGGCATGTTGTTGTCTGCAGCTCCCATAATTTAAAATAGCAGTCAATTTACATAAACAAAAAACAGAATAAAATATATTAAAAATACAGCCGTAAATATTTTTTCATCATTTCACTATATTTAATTATTCATCCTTGTTATAATATTTTTTATATAAGTTTCAGTCGAACCATGATATAGAAAGAATAAAAGATATACATTTCAAAAATATCGGAATAAATCGATAAAAATGATGAAAAATCTTTTTAAAAAGTAATATTGAGTGAAAAAAAATGATTTTTTCACAGATCAAAAAGCCTGAATTATAATTAATCAAATAAGACTAAAAATAATTATTTTACATAATTTTCATGTTTTTTAATTCCAAAGTAAGAGTTCCGTTCCAGCAGTTCCTGGATATTATTCTAAAAAAGGTAAAAATAATTAGTATCTCTAGGAATAAATCTTAAAATGTGTAAAAATAAATGAAAGCATGTTTATATAATATAGATAAGTCATCAAATTAATAAAAGGTGAAAAAAAATTATTCTTATTTTTTTTTTGTTTAAATTCATCCTTTAATAAATAAGTATCAAACATTTCATTAAAATCAAATAATATGCTGATTTTTTTGCCAGATTTAAAAAAATTTCTCACGTGTTGATTTCACGCTGAAATTTTGTCCATTTTGTTCATACTTAAATCTTAAGAGATTAAAATGTTAAATAACAGTAAACATTTGAGATTGACAAATTATCTTTCGAACAAAAATAACAGTAAATATAACACTTCTAAGATTCAGTATTGTAATTTAGTTAAACATGTAAAATATCTCAAAAGTATAAAAAGAACATTACGAGTGGCCACGCATGATAAGTGCCAAATGCACCATTTTTAAAACGTTGAGAAAATCACAATCAAAGTTTGACAAACTTTCACTTACAATATTTTTGTTATTTTTAGAGCTACAATGTTCAGTTTTTTTTATTTTGAAACTTGAACATTTTGTATTATGATTCTGATGCATATTACAATGGATCTTAATGTTATTTGAACATAATTATTGATTTTTTACTTTCCACCAGCAATATTTCTGTTATTCTTAGAGTTAGGATGCTCACTTTAGTCTTGTTTTGAAGCTTTGATACTAAGCTTTTAATTTTAATATGCATAACAATGTTCCTAAAAATACTTATAGCAGGAATAAGCAAAAAATAGGAACTTTGTTTTTTTGTTTGTAAAAAAGAAAACTAAAAATCTCACTTCATGCTTTGTAACTTTGTATTTTCAACTTTTTAAAAATAGTGTGTATGGCACTTAGGCGTTGATTGGTTGAGAAGCCGGCTGCCAGCCAATCACAGTGCTTTCTTTTTTTTTCAAGTCAGTTATCACACTAGAAATAGGTTTTATACCTATTTCTAGTGTGATAACTGACTTGATTTTGATCGCAAATAATGGGGGAAGGATTGAAATAGTGTTATCCAACATAAAAGCATTTTTGCAATGGGTGGTGCATTGGGCACTTATGTGTGGACACTCATATTTTCCATTTTCTTTTCCAATTTAAAAAAAATCAAATTCATCAACAAAAAAAATGACAATGTAATTTACAAAAGAAAACCACCTAAAATATCAATTTGCAATTTCATATCACTGTATCCAATAATCAGCAGTTAAATATTTCTTTTACTCTAAGATCAATACCAGCTAATCTGACAGCACCAACAATAATCTGAAGAAATTCAGTATTCTTCATTAGAAATTACTTCATAAATAATGAATCCTACTATTTACCAATAGTTTTATTAAACATTTTTTTTAATAAGATATGAAATGCATTATCAATAAAACTGACCTTCATTTTCTGTGCATCTAATAAGCAGCAAAGAAAAAAACCAAACATCTATAACTGCTGATAATGGTCAATTTCATAAACACATATTATTTCAGTCTTATATAAGGCACTCCCTAGAATTTGTGCTATTTTCTCACTTTATCATCATCAACAAACAGAGATAAACATTTTTTTTTATTAAATTTGACTAGTTTTTTACCGTCATCCTAATTTTAGTTGCTTTTATACAACTTGTTAATTCGGGCCACTGTTTCTAGCGCAATCAAAAATAAAGAGTAAGCATTTGATGAGAATCGAAGTCACACCGTCATTGCCAAAGGGAGACTAGTTTATGCCTAGCTGCTTTTACCAATCGGCCACAAAGACTACATGGATTAGCAGAAGCTGATTTACACTTACAAACTCACTCCCTACAACCGACTCTCTGCACTATATTTATGTTGTTTTACATATGAGACCTAGTAGTCTTTGCCCGAATTAATGAGATGTATATTTTTATACACCTTATTAATTCGGGCAACTAAAATTGGGATGATGGTAAAAACTAGTTAAATTTAATAAAAAGTGATGTGTTACAATACTTCATCCAATAATAATAAAGATTGAGAGATAAACAATATTTACATGATGTGCATTTAGTATGAAAAACATGATTGTGATGTGAGGTCTGTTATTGTAAAGAAACTGGATCTTACAAATAACTATTGAATAATTTGAAGATATCTCTTTGGTATACAAGTTTAGTTTGATTCTCTTATAAAATCTATTTATCATTTTTTTTAAATTCTGTAAACAGCTTTTTCATTTGAAACTAATTTGAACTGGAAAAAAAATTCCCAAGAAAATGAAACACTTAAAGGAACTTATTTTAGAGAGTGGCCATCTGTGAATAATGATAATCATTTGAACATTATTATTGAGTTCAGTTGGCAACTTGTTTAAATTGCAGTGTATGAAAAAGACCTCAGTAAAGTTAAACAGTAGATCAAGATCCTTTAAACTATGAGAGCACAATAAATAGAAACATCTTTCTTATAGATTCTCACTTATTTCTGATTTTAGATATGGCTTAAATTTTATAAGAAGCATTAGAAGTAGAGATATTTTTTCATGTAAAGAACAAAGAATTTAACAGGACATCATCATCATCTTTCACAATATCAGGATTTTGAGAAAATAATTGATTAATGCTGATCCTAGATAAAAAAGAAACTAGCACCACAAAATGTCTTCACAGGAAAATATTAATTATTATGCAGTAGCAACAATACAATGTTGTATGTTTTGAGGTTCAATACAAAAGGTTTAGAGAATAGAAACAATTCTCAAAAGGACGGAATACTGATGTTGAAAAAAAAAAAAAAAAATTATTCAGAAAGAATAATGTGGATTTCTTTTGTGTGTGATCAATATGGTGATGATTTAAAAATAAAATTCCCCTTCAGCAGTAATCAACAAATTTTGGGGAAGAAGTGGTAAGCAGTTTATAAACAAGAATATAAGTTGAAGATTACGAAATAATTTTTTTTAAATCAATCTTTAGATAATAGTATATAAAGAAAATATATTTTTTTTATTCTTAAGCTTTTACACAATTCAAAAGTAGTTATGAAAGAATCAAAATGACAAAGATTCAACAGTATAAATAATTCTTTTAGATGTTACAGGAACATGACTATCATTGCTTCTTAATGACTTATGTGACAGCCATTCATGAAAAACCACATTAGTTTGAGGGTAATTGTAAAACAGTTCTTCTATTTAAGTCATTTTTACTGCTCCTTTTGTCTAGTGCCAGATTTAAGTCTTGGTGAGGCTGTAAGCTATATAACACTTGGATGCCTCTTGTTAAGAAATTATGCCAGGTCTTACAAAACTTGAAAGCAAATATGTCTTTTAAATCTTTTGAGGCCCTTGCAGATTGTGAGGCCCCAAGCTGTAGCTTATTTAACTTATGCCTAAATCAGGGGTCGGCAACCTCCGGCCCACAAAGGGACTGTGACTGTCCCGCAAGTAAATATTGGAATAATATGCTTACGTTTCACGTTTTAAAGATTCTTTGCGTCTTTTTAAAAGATTCAAAAGATGCCGTGATTGAAATAAATTGTGACTAAATTGAATTCTTGGATTATTAATTGGCATCCTTGGTTAAGCACAAATGATTTTCTAGCATGCATTATTCATTGATTTATGAGGCCAAATAGAACTCGATGTATTTAAATGGATAATTCCCATATTCCAAGCTTTTGATGGCATTTATCTGGCCACCATCCACTCAGTAATACATGATCCGGGCTGCAGAGGCAAAAAGGTTGCCAACCTCTGGTCTAAATCCAGCACTGCTTTTGTCTCTATAAAACTTTTTTTTTTAAATTCTGGCTGAATCTTTGTAGGTACTATTTGATAATTGTTTAGTATAATTTTTGAGAGCTTAAAATATGTTATAAAAAGTAATTGAATATTTCTTTTTTAAAAAGGCACAGATTTCTTAGGTATTTTTAGAAAGATCTAAATTTATCTACAGGGAACTAACTCCATTAGATACAAGGAGTTTTTATTTATTTTTTTCAAAATTTATTTTAAAATTGGTTTAATAAATACTTCAGTCTAATAGCTAAACATAAAAATGATTCAGCAACAGAAAATTCCATCATTATAGAATCCTTCACTATCACTTTGCGCTAATTACCTTGGGAAAGGCATGAATCCAACTGTTCTCCCCACAGCTATGGGTAAATAGCAGGGCAGACTGGGCCCTTCAGCTTTGGTTAGCAACTCTGAATTCAAACAGGGAAATCCCAACCACTCATCCAGCATCATGATAGGCAACAGACAGAGTAGAGAATGTGATTCCAAAATGTACATTAATGTGGCTCTGGTGAAGCTTCAACAGGCCTAGCAAGCCAAAAGTGGATTATGATAAATTGCTCAAATATAATAAAAGAGAATAAAAAAACGGACGGACGGAATAGTGTGACCAGTGTCTCCACCTCCCCATAACACCTCAAGTACAAGTGGAAGATTTTTTTTTTAAAGTGTAAAATTGTTTGATTCAAATTTGGATGATTAATTTTGAATTTAGTTATGATTGTAAAAATGGCTTCTGAAAGCAAAAAAATAAAAATGTAAATTATAATAATGTCATAATACCTTGATTGTTTCAATATATATACATTTATAGAACAGGCACAAAAATATCAATAAGGTAGGTAGCAATGGGAATAAAAGATACATTTTAACTTAGATATATTAAGCTTTTTATCTAAAAGCAGTTGTAAAGAAACACACTCAGGTCGTATGTTCATGTGTTCGCTTGCTGGGGGAAGGAGGGTACAGAAGGATAGCGTTTGGGATGATAGTATTGGCACTTGCCCCAAAACGCCATATCATGGACTCTGGGCTAGGATTTGGGTCAAACAGTTGACCAGGTCACACGGAAGTCAGAGAACAAAGGGAATACATTCGACCAATCAGCTCCACTGGGTATTTTTCGGCTGGCAGTCAGAGTTGGACTCACAGCAGCGAAGGGGAGCTGGGAGCTTGAGAGTAGGAGGAAGAAACTAATGCAGCCTGATTTGAACTG
>VCCN01000158.1:5487178-5501370 GCA_006491835.1 Architeuthis dux | reverse complement strand
CAATCTTATGGTAGATCCCAGTATATTCACAGATGCTTTATTTAAGCCAGTCATGGAATTCATAGTTTTTCTGCATCAACAGACATTTTGAAAGCATCAAATCAGTTCAATAAAAATATTATCTGACCATTGAGTGGATGAATTATTTTGTTTTAGTTAAAGGAGGAATCAATGCAAAAAGGAGGTGCAACCAAAGAGAGATTAACATGCCAAATGCAGATTAAAGAAACAACTGAATTATATTCAGCAAGTTCGCAACATAGAGCAGACAGAATGAGAAAAGTTCAGTAACTGCTTTGTTAATCAATCTTTATTATTATTGGATAAAGTATTGTAACATACCACTTTTTAAAGTGTAATCCATGAAGTCTTTGCTAATCCATGAAGTCTTTGCAGCTAGGCGTAAACTAGTCTCCCTCTGGCAAGGATGGTGTGAGTTCGATTCTCACCGAAGGCTTACACTTTATTTCCGATTGCGCTGTTATTCATTGCCATAGAAACGGTAGCCCAAATTAATAAGTTGTATAGGATGAAGGTTAAAAACTAGTCAAATTTAATAAAAAACTGCTTTGTTGTTCAACCTAATCTTCAAAATTTCCTGTAAACACATATGGAATTCATTCTTAGAAGTTGTGCTGTCTGTTAACAGTTGCAGGCTACTTAATCCTCCCAAATAAAACTTGTCATCTGCAAAGGAACAGAATGAATTGAAGAATGAAGAACAAAAGACCAAAATTTACTTACTCATCATCATCATCATCGTCATCAATATCATACATATCTACCATTTTGGCATTTGGCTTAGTTCTTGGGAATGGCACAGGTGGTGCCCTAGAAGCTGCTGCTTGTTGCCGCTGCCGCTGTTGCTCCAGCTCAGGCAGCGAAGTGGATTTAGCAGGAGACTGTTGGGGACTTGTCTGAGATTTGTTCAACGAACTTTGTTTGATGGGTGGTGGTCGAGCAGGGGGAGAACTTTTGGGAAGGATTTGAGCTGATTCTCGAGGTGTGTCTTCAAAGTCATCATCGTCACTCCAAGAGTCACTTTTCCCTTTGTCATCGTCTTCACCATGTTGTTTCCATAACTCTCGAGGCCACTGCTTTGAGGAGGATAATGTTAATGAACTGCAAAATAACACAAATAATCATGAATAATACAGGGTGGTGGCATTCATGAGTTTTGAGGATTATAACTTTCATTTTCCGTGAAGGGACAATTTGTAATTTTCTTCCGAGAAGAAATAATGTTATTACAATCACAAGTAAACATGCAGATATAGTTTACAGGATTTAAGGGTAATCAGATAGCTGGTCCTATGGAAAAATGTTAGATATTTAGGCAACTGTGGGCGGAGGTCGCAGATTTGACCCCCTCAGGTGTTGAAAGTCATAAACAGGATATCGACCAAACCCCCCAAACTGCAGGTGTCAGAGATGGAACAGACACACCAGGTGTTCAAAAGTCATAAACAGGATATTGACTAAACCCTGAGTTGCAGGTGGTGGGCTGGAAAAACAGAGTGGGCATTCGAAAACCACAAAAGCCACAGAGGCACCCTCAGAAGGCACCTAAGAGAGAGAGCACCTAAGGCTTGGGACAAACACAAGACCAATTTCCCTGTAAGAACAGTCTGTTGGCTCTCATTATCTATCTATCACTCTTCATTCTCCATCACGGCACGATGTATCTGATGCAATAAAAATATATCATCATATTTTTATAAACCAAGTCTCCAGACTTCCTTTTTCTTAAAGTCCAAGATGGCTATACAACAAAAGGTCTCCCTTTTAGTTGCATGGTAGGTCATAACTATAAAATTACAATGCCAACAATAAAAATAACTTAACAGTTTAATGTTAATTGTTATTGGCTAATGACAGCCAAACTTCAAAGGAGAAATGGTAATTGCAGTGAAAATCAAATATGCTGTGTGTGGCAAAAGGTTGCAGTAAACATCAAATGTGACTATATGAGGGAAAGTCACTTATGGCTTTTTTAGTATCATTAAAGGATACATGTTACAAATATTTATGAAATTAGTGAAAAATCTATACTATTCTCAACATAATCATTGACTTTTCTTGAAAAATATTTATACTTATAAAAATGGTTTTCCCAATTGCTAATGAAAAATGTAAACCAACTTTAATTTGGCATAACTCCTAGAATTAATATAGCTTATTTTTTTTTTTTTTAATTGGTTCTTCAATCTCTTCTTTAGGAAGAGCTAAAGTTTATTGAGGTCAGTATATTGAATCACCATAGCCACGATTACCAACCCGACTGTTTTTTTTTTGTTGTGTCAGTGCTAAAAATATTTTTTTTGATTTTTGGAATTTAAAAAAAATTAATGTTTTAATCTTGTATCAGCACTACCGGACACACCATTTGGCCCAGAACCTTGCAAAAACTCCATTAGACATTGTCTAAAAGTATTTGGTCTACAACCTTTCAAATGCGCATGAGTACACCTTGTAGATTTAGGATTTGTGAACAGCAATTTGGGGGTGTACGAGTATCACTTTTTCAGATGAAATAGTAGCAGTAGTATCAAAGACAAACACACATGCACATGCATTTCTATTTTCCAGCAGGCAAAATCAGGTCAAAAAGTTGACAGTAATTTTTTATTATTTATTTTTGATTAGATGAAGTTTTGTAAACCAGGGTTTCTTAAAATCGTGGTCGGGACACCTCCAGGGGTCCCATGAAGATTATTGGTGGTCACAGAAATATTTTTAAATGTTTTTCAAAGAATAATGGGTTTTTTTTTTTATTTTGAGAAAAAAAGAAATTTGCCTCGTTGTGGCGTGTTCTGAAATTTTGTTTTGTTAGATGAGAGTTCATTTTTAGAAGATTTTCATGTTCATACTTATACTTGTATAAGGGGAGACATATTTCCCCTCAGGTATTGAAATTTCAGAACACAACATATGCCTGAGGAAGGCCAGAAGGTATGTGGCTGAAACATTGTGATAAAATAAAAAAACAAAAACAGGGAAATTAGTCCAAACTAACTTATATACAATGATTGTATAAACATGTTATCAAAAGTCACTGGAATAGAAACTGAAAGAAGAGTTAATTTTCAGTCAATAAAGTTTCTCCTAGTTGAAACTCAAAAGAGAGGTACACCTAGGAAGATTGCAAGCATTTTGCCCAACCCCTACTACCTTCAGCTCATGGCTTTATTAATTTGTACAGTGGTCATTTCATCTGGTAAAAAGAATACAGCTAAGGATTGTCACTTACCTTTGAGGTTTGGGTGGTAAAGTACTTTGATACAAAGATGTACTGGGACTTTGTAGATTTACACTTGATTGCTTTTTAGAAGTGACTGGACTTGGGGGTTTTGTAACAACTGAGGGTTTTTTGACACTGTTTTTTGGTTGTTGCTTCTGTACCACTTTAACAATACCCTGATTGGCTCGCGTCTTTTCAACTGCTTAAAAAAGGAAAAGGCAGAATAAGAATTACAATCACGTCTCAGCTTTTATTATATACCTTCATATTCCATATATCATAGTTGGGTATTTTATTATAATTCACCAAAAGTCTGTCAGCACAAAAATGAAACAACATAACACCATGAAATGTTCTATGTGTACCAATGTGACTCTGGGAAAGGTTTTTAGCAGATTAGTTTTTTTTAGTTTTTTTTATTTGTGTGTGTGGGGGGGGGTCGATTTGGTGTGTGTGAGGGGGTTCGATTTACAATGTAAATTCATGTTTTTTCAGCTGAATCCACTGGGTGCTGATGAAAAACTGCTTAATCCCAGTGGGGATTTTGTATCATTCATTGAGAGGAGGGGAGGGGAGAGTTAGAGAGAGATATCTTGCTAACTGTGGGAACTTTGATATCGTTCATAGAGAGGGGCTGAGAGTAAAAGGAAGTATTTAATTTTCTATTAAGTAGTGTGTATGTAACATTTAACATTTTTCTGAGATCATTAAAAAAAAAAATTTGTGGTTCTTATATGGCATCAACTAAAATATTTAAATTGCTAATAGCTGTGCTCATTTTTTTCTGGGTGAAAATAATTCAAATTAATACATTTTTATCCAATATCAACTTATGAAAATTTGCCAGTTGTTGCCATAGAGTAAACATGAAAGACAGCCTCTGCATTTAAAAATAAATCAAAACCATTTCCTGAGATATAGGTTAATTGACATTGTACAAAGAATTGTACTAAAATCAAAAGAGCAGTCAAAAGCTTTTTAGAATTGTTTTCAAACAAATTACCTTTTTGAGAAGTGGGAACAGATTCTTTGGCTAAATATTCAGCTTCCTGTTTTTTTCTGGCAATGTTCTCAGCTAATTGGTTTAAATGCTCTCGTTGTTGCTCAAATTTGGGAAACCTCTGCAATGAGATAACAACAGTGAAAAAGAGCTCAGGATTGAAATATTTTCAATCACAAAACATAGTAGCTATGCCCTTTCTTCAAATTGAAACTCCATAATGACATCAATTAATATTGGCTTATATCAAAACTAAATGGAAAAAACAACTTTACAGGTAAATGCTAGTGTTCATGGTAAGTAGAACTTTAAACTTTAACTTATGTTTGTCATTCTTACAAACTTTCACTTTCAAAAACTCAACCTTGAATTGAAGCTATCTCCATATAAGGAACAAGAGACAAAAAAAATGGTTGTTAAAACCATAAACTTATTGTTCACTTCTGCTTCTTGCAAATACTAAATTAATGCATTTTTGCAAAAGTGAAGTCATAAAGAATTACAATAGAATCCTGGAAGATAATACCATTTTAGAGAAACTTTTCAAATAATTGAATTTATTTAATTAACAATATGTTACATTATACAACATTGAAACAAATGCAATTACCAAAAAATGAGACTCTTTTCATCTTATATCTTATTTTATAAAAAAACAAAATTGAAATATTAGACATAGTGAGGTAATTTTTGTGCTTGCTTGTCTAATACAAAAGTCTGGTAAAGCAAAGCAAATCATCACAGAACATTTAACTCTTAGATTCATAGACTGCTTGTAACCACTGTGCAACTCTTCAATGAATAGGATTTTTTTAAAAATGGAACTCTTTTGTGAATTGAATTAAAGAAAAAGATTTACCAAAAAGCGGTAACTTCAATTAAAAGTTACTCCCCTTGAATTACTTTATTTTTACTAGAATAAATTTAAGAGTTAAATGAATTCAATACTTTACCTTGGATTTAGAGACCCTCTCCTTCTTCATGATGGATAGTTTATCAGACAGAGTCTTTTTTGATATTCCTTTGGTGCTCTGAAAAGTGAAACAACAATAATAGTTATTGCATCCTTTTCTATTGTTATCCAATAATTGAGGTGGGACATTTTTGTGTATATTCTCAACTAATCCTTAATATTCTTGTTCATAATTTAATTAATTTTTAATAAGCACATTTTTCAATTTGTATATCCATAAATTTGATCTCATTGGAAAGCAGAGTAATATACTTTTTTTAAATTACAGTTAGATATTTAGAAGCAATGGCCATTTAAGTTTCATGCAAAAACTATAATGGTGAAAAACAATGAAAACTGAAAAAATATTATCTTTGTCATATATACTATTTGAAATATTATTTTATTTTTGACTAATTTTTGTCCATATTTACATTAACTGTGTACGATTGAAAATAACTTGTAACATTAGATAATATACATATTTTATATGACCAATACCTTAAATCAAATAGCATTTGTCAAAGAGATCCAGAAACAACTTTGTTTGAAATGAAATGGCTACACATGGATAACTTTAAACAATACCTATATGTTGCTGAGTATGGTGGTGACATGTGCAAAAAAATAATATTTTTTATAAAATGATTTGATTATTTGGTTTTAACCCATTTGCTTGATAAATTGCATGCAGTAATGAAACAGACTGTCAATCTGTAGCCATTCCCTTAATAAATATAAATTATATATTAGTCTGGGGGCCAGCAGGGCCTACCCCCCCCCCCCAATCCTATTATTAGGGTACCAAAATGTTCCTTAGGATGTCCTCTTTCAGAAAAATGTTGCGAAGAACTACCTCATTTACATAAAACAAAATGGCCACCAGCACATACCAAAAAAATCCAGAATTTCATACCTCGTCTCTCAATTGACATATCTATGTACTTTAAAAGGCTAAATCATGGTTTTCAGACATGAGGAATTCAAAAATACACTACCATAAAACTAGGTATTTCAGCATTTTACAAGAAAATAGTATACTTTATAGGCTAAAGTCTATGGATTGTGGATTTAATTTGTTACATATATTATCTATTATTGTCAGTTCAAAAATATATTATCTATTATTGTCAGTTTAAAATGAGAAAAAACATACACATACACACAACCATTTTAAACTTCAAATTCAAAATTGAAAAATACCCTTCCATTCCCAAAAAAGAAAAATGCATGTTGTCACCCAATAATTAAACTTTTTTCTAGTGTTTACTATTATTTTAAAGCGATAGTATGGAAAAGTAAATATTGACTTTGAGGTCTTTTTGCAGGCACACAAGTACTTTCATACTCGTGCTGAATAGACAAATCTATAACAAACCAGTGGTAAGCCAATCTTCTCCAGTTTTTCAGAAAGGAGGTTAGCCATTTCAATCCTCATTTCTTGCTGGATTTTTGAGTTCTGAGTAACCTGTTGGTAAACTTGCTGCATTCTTTCAGTTAGAGATCTACAAAAAATAACATTATCTGTTAGTAAAGCTTACGATTATGACATGTCTGAAGTTAATTTATGTTTGGATATAAAATCAAAATAATCAGAAATAGCAGCAAAAACATGTTTGAATATATGTTGTTTATTAGGAATTTGCAGGGCTGAGTGCAGAAATATTTTAGTAACACCAGTTCTAGCTTGATCATGAGAGTTAAGCTATATTGGTAAAGATCTACATTCGGTAAACAAGTAAAAAAAAAAGAAAGAGAAACAATCTTTTTTCACCAGTAATTTGTTGTGCTTTTAATTTTGTTGTTGCTTTTTTTATTCTGTTTCTTTTTACAAGAGGCCGGGCATGCTTACAACTAGATTCAAGTTCTGTTACATATTTGCTATCAAATTACTTACCCAGTAGTGCTCATGGTATTTTCCATGCTATGGTTTACTGAAATAACAAAAAAATAAGTATAAATATAACATATACACAAAAAATTCAACAAAAACTGATAATTTCATGAACTAACATAGTGGTTCCCAACCTTTTCGAGTCATTTGTCAATAAGATTACTAGTATTCCCCCTTTCCATTTATTAAGTTGCAACAATGAATAATTTCAAATAATAACTTTATTTCACATATAATTAGACAGCTTCATACTAAGAATTAATTTAATTTTGTAATTGTACAGCTGCTGCTGCTGTGTATTTGTTGCTCAAAGAAAGCAAGGGAAAATAATTAGAACACATCATTTGAAATTCCAATTTATTACAAAAAAATAAGAATTCTGCTATTGTAACTGATATACACATCAATGTGATCTCTGTTCTTGCTTTTTTACTATTAGTTCTTTGATTTGTAGGTCTATTAGTGAGAGAGCATATCTTAAATGATTCTCAACTTGGAGCTTATTTCAAGCCTTCAACTTGATAGATAGAAGTGCAGAAAACCCCATCTCTATACTGGACTTTTATTTTTACCTAATAACCTTATTCCCCCTGGTTGGGAACCACTGAATTAACAGATGATATATAATATGATTAGCTGAATACATTTTAGTTCCTTCAATGACACAGAAAGATATATGAAATAGATTTTTTTTTCAATCTTCAAATCTTTTTAAACAAAAGAAAGAAAAAAAAAGAAAAAAAAAGAAAAAAAATGGTTTTAGATTTTTAGTTAAAAAAAAAAAAACAACAAAAAAATTCAAAATCTAGAAAAAAAAACTGATTGCATAGACATGACAATGCAGTAATTTAATTGCAAATGAAAACATTCAGTTGTCCTTTATATTTTACAGAAGCAAAAGTAGGTTACAGATAATGGACAGAAATAAATATCAATAAAAAAAAATGTTCAATTTGACGGTTTTGAATGACAACATTGATTTACTAGTAAACAAATGTTACAGCTGGAAAAATGAATATTAATAATTTATATTATATATTGTGATATCCAATATATGGTACCTGATTTTAGAGAAATGCTGTAAAATATTGCTAACATTATTACTATGCTACTTTTAATTACATACTGGTAATTTAAAAACCTAATTTAAGTCATTAACAATGAAATTAGATATTGTTAGAAAATGTGATGTTAATTTCTGTCTTACATTGAAATGAGTTCAGTTATGTTCCAAATGATTACAGTATTTACTTTGATATTAAAATATCTTTCTTAAATTACTGTAAATATTACAAATGAACAGGCGAAAATGATGATGAAACAGATAAGCATGAACAGTAGGTATGAACAAAATGGACGAAAATTTCAGTATGAAATCAACACATGAGAAATTTTTTTAAATCTGGCAAAAATCAGCATATTATTCGATTTTAATAAAAATTTTTATACTCATTTATTAAAAGGGAGAATTTAAAAAAAAATAATTTTCAATTCCAAATTTCGGAGAACAATTTTTTCCATATGATTCCTACCCCACCTTTTTTTAGTTTGATGATTTATATATTTTATATAATGATGCTTTCGTTGATTTTTACACATCTTACAGATATATCCCTGGAGATACTAATTATGTTTACCTTTTTTAGAATAATATCAAGGAACTGCTGGAACGAAACTGTTACTTTTGGATTAAAAAACATGAAAATTAAGAAAAATAATTTTCTTTTTGGAAATCTTTTAGTTATATTCGATTAATTATCATTCAGGCTTTTGATCTGTGAAAAAAACATTTTGTTTCACTCAATACTGCATTGTCTACCATACATTTTTTAAAATTAGATGTCACTTACATCTTATAAAGTCATTTTTATTCATTATGTACATACCGGAACAGACACACAAAGAGAAAGTAAAAGAAAGTTAAACGGAGACACTGATAAAAGCGAGAAAAAACTGATAGAGTAAAAGAAAAATGCTTAGATAAAAATAAGCTAAGTTCCTTTTGTATTGACATGTAGAGATTATTTAGAAATTATATGTAACTCTTGGAAATATTGTTCTATTTTTGTGACTTCTTGTGGGGTTGGGCGAAGGAGAAGGTGTACTGCATCAAACCACAATCTCTGGATCAACCAGAGGAGAGCATTCGACATGTTCTGCCCAACATACCACCGGATTTCCTGCAAAGGTCTATTGTATGGTCCTAAGTAAAGCTAGTTTGACTACAATCAACCAATAAATAATACAGTTATCACCAATTGCCAATTGGGAGTTCTTTTTACCCACCTTGTATATAGTGAATAAGAATGTCCCTTTGCTGTATCTTACAAAATTGTGGACAAAACAGATGACTTCTAGCTAGCTTCTTTTTAGGCATGACTTCTTTTGGTCTCTAATGATATTAGATGACGTTAATGGCAAGGTTTAGTAAACAAAATAATATTTGGTGAACAAGTTCATTCTTTAACCCGTATTCATTTTTGACCAGTATTTTCTTTCATCTAAAATGTTTTAGTTGCTTTTCATCGCAACTTAATCACATCTACAGCAGTGAGTAAACAGCGCAAATTGGAAGATAAAGTATAAGCTCTAACCAAGACTCAAACTCGTGTCCCTTTTACCTGAAAGAAATACTAGGCAAAAATTAATAATGGTTGACAGTGCATCATCTAATAAAAAATAAATCAAGTTCATTCTTCTTTTTATTAAATTTAACTAGTTTTTACATTCAGAATAAAAAGTGGTCTGTTACAATTCTTCATCCAATAAGTCGTGTGTTACAATACTTCATCCAATAATAATAAAGATTGATTTATAAGTTCATTCTTTTATCAAACAAATTTCTGGGCAAGATAGGGAGATGAATTCTTACTTATATCCACAAAGGAAAGGAACAAATTGAAGAAAGCACAGTGTGTGTATATGTATATAAATATGGGGAAAAGAGAGAAAATGAATAAAATAGGTAAGTAGGTAATGAAACTGGAAAAACATACAAAACACAGTAGTTAGAGAGTAATAAAAAAAAAGTTACAAAATCTAAAATATTTTTGTAAAATGTTTTTCATTTATAATACAAGTCTATCAACTTGCGAAATTGGATAGACTTTACCTAAGGTTATTTCTTTTACTTCATCCCCATTTCTTTCATCCTCATTCTCTTCCTCGGTTTCCTCTTCCATCTCATCATCTTCATCATCACTATATTCTGATTTTTCAAGTGGCATCACATGGCTAATTAAAGTTACTTCAGTAGTCTTAATTTCTTTCTTGGTAGGGTCCATCTAAAACATTTTAAAAAACAATTGATGAAAAATATTTTATTTTCTATATTTAACTTTTGTTGATGACATGCAAGCATGTATGTATATAAATTAAAACAACATGAAGTACAAGTATATGCACATACACAATAAAAAGGATAACAGTAACTGAAAAACACGCTTGTAGGTAATTATGAATAGAAGTAACTTTCTTTGCTCATTCACAAGAGGAGAATACATACAATATAAAAATAAATCAACAGAATCAAATAAAATAGAGAATAAAGTGAGGAAGTGGATAGAATTCAAAGTATAGATAAATCAAAATGTAAAAAAATAAGGGGTTGATTACTGTATATGCAGGTATATACAACAGACATTTAATTTTTAAAAAACAAACAATGCAATTATTACACTGCATCCAATGTGCTGGTATTATGATGGTAGGGACCATCTACAAAAGCTTGGAAAGGTCGTATGTAAAAGATCAATGATAGATTACCTGACTTTCAATAATTTTGCATTACGCAGAGACATTTAATTTTTGAGCTCATCAAACAACTACTTTGTTGTTTATGTAATAAATTTATTGTTGATATTTTTACACCACAGTTTTCTACATTTTCTTCGGAATATTCTTCACTGATTTATTTTCTTCAATTTATAAATAAGAACACATATATTCTTAACGTATTTGACTCTACTAACGCATTATCACAAACCGAGTTTTAAAAGAAACTTCTTATCTAAGGGAGATAACTTAATTCACAACTTTAGTATGTATCTCTGGACCCGTCTTCCAACAAAGTACCCGATTTTATATATTAATATGATGCTGTTGGTAAAGATTTTAATAATACTAGACTTAATGATAACACTAATAATGACTAAATAATGATAACAATATTGGGGTAACCATAACATTGCATGATAATTTTACCATACTTTTAGAAAAAATTGAGTCCTATTGTTATGCATTACTGTTGAGAAAAATCCAGTGGATATGTATAACATGAATCTAATACCAGGAGTCAGCAACCTAAGGCCGAATCTGGTCCGTCACCTCATTTTATCCAGGCCACTAACTTTATTGAGTATGTGATATTGCATTAAAAAATTCTTTGTTTTCCTTATCTGTCTTTGGTTAACAAACAATAAAATTCAGAATTACAAAAATAGAGCAAAAGTCACATTTTTGCAGTGGCCTCAAACGAATCAATATTTTATAGCTAAAAATGTTTTAACACTTCCAACTGGCCTATTTAATTTGAACCACAATTAAAGAATATTTTGTCCCCAAAGAAGAATTTCATAGTTCTCATTGATTGATAGTAGGTGGAAGTTTATGTAGGTATATATGTACACCTATAATGAAAAAAAAAACCCAAAAAAACATTGAAACAATTTTTTAAAATTGTTTCATTTTTTATTCGCTTTGGCCCGCAAGACATAAACACATTTCTATTCCGGCTTGCCTCTGAAAAAGTTTGCTAATCTAAACTACTGAATATGTGGAAATTTATAACTTGCTGGCTGAGATTAATGGAATCATATAATTTCTCTTGAAGCTTTTAAGGCAATACTAAGTGTCAATCTGTGTTTCTTATAAAGTCTACTTTTAAAAATAGTCATCAAAACTAGATCTCTGCTTTCAACATTTTCTTTATATGGTTAAATGCAAATGATGACAAGGAAATCCTTTCAGCATTCAGCACATCTGTATTGCACATCTTATAATGAAATTGTTGGAAAAATGGCTGGTCTATTTGCTTACTGTTATGCAAGCCTGGTGTAGGTGTCTGTTATACCAATATACTTCCATCCATATCCAGGGAACTTGATTTCCTATATAGCATAATATTTGGACGGGGGAGGAATAAGCTCTTTAATGTATCTGGACTTCGCCCAGCCCTAACCGTTTATAGTAGAAACTTGTACACTCACCCCCCTCAATGAGTAGGGAAAATGTTTTTTTGTTTTTTTAAAATTCCCCCCCCTATGTAGGGTTTTAGAAGGGGGGTTCAATTTTATCTATGTAGCCAGACTTTGCCCATAACTGACTGTTCATAGTAGAAACTTGAAATTGTGTATACACACTACCCTTAATGAGTAGGGAAAACCTTTTTGTTTTTTGAAAATTCCACTCCAAAATAGGGTTTTAGTGGGGGGTTCAATTTTCTATGTAAACTTATGTTAAATTGGTCATTTCTTTAGTGATCACAGCCCAACTTTTTAATTGATCACAGCATATATGGGTGGAAGTGATCCATAATTTCCCTTGGAATGCTAGTTATGATTTTGATGTTTTTTTACAGAGAAGAAATATTTTTATGTGTGTGTGTTTACATACATACCACATTACTTAGAGAAAACTAAAGCCCAACACATCTTTTCTACCAGATGATAAAAAGACTAAATATAAGGAAGTATGCATTGGCTGCGCAATAGGAAAAAACAGCTGAAAATGATTAATATATGAAAATGGTCTCTTTTTCCTTCAAACCTGACAAGCAGTTTCTAATTTTATTTTGCCCAAGTTGCCAGAAATTTAGTCAAAGTTAAAATACCTTTCATAAATTTAATTTTCAGCTCATCATTGATATCATATTTTTAAAGAATTTGAATCCCCCCTAGAACATTGACAATAACATTTGGTTGAATTCAGTATTTCAATAAACAATAAAGACATATACCCACATAGGGTGGCATTCATCGCACTGAAAATCAGCTTGCTGAAAGTCGGTCTTACCGAACGTTGATTGGTCACTTTTTTCAGTGTACTATTTACCATAGACACTGGTTAACTGTTTTTTTGGAGGAAAATTTATGAAATTTTTAAGATCGAGTGACAGTAGGTGTGAAAAACAAAGATTTCTGAAAGCATAAACCATTGTCCATTACTTCCAATTTTTTTATTTTTAAAACCTTGTTCAAAAAAGCAAGATTAATTTATTTTTTAAATTTAAATTTTTTATGAATTTCAAATCTTTTTAATAAAATAGAAATGGCAAAAAAATAAAAATAAATAAGAGAATTCATAAAAGAAAAAGAGAAGTAAATACATAAATTATATTGTTAGTGCTGCTTCATTTCATAAATCTTCACCAAAATATGTTAAAATAATCTATGCTGTCCAATGAACAACAATTCTACACGGCTGAACTGAACAATTACCTATGCTATTCCAAATAATACCAAAAATAAAATTCCTTTTATTGTAAATACTCAATCTACAGCAATAAATCCTTTATCTACTTTCCATAAATCACGTAAAGACACATACAATCGTAAATAAAATCCTTTTGTTTTTCTTCATAAATCTTATACACAATATATGTTATAAGTACTAAATCTTATTGTAAATAAATACCGGATTTACAATAGATGCTTTTGCTTTCATAAATTGTAAACATTAACATACAGTTAACCAGTGTTTATGGTAAATAGTACACTCTGAAAAAAGTGACCAATCAACATTCAGTAAGACTGACTTTGGCAAGATGATTTTCGGTAAGATGAACCAGACCCACCCACCTACTATCCAAATAAAATGAGACAATGACATTTGCAGGCTAAACATCATTTCTTGGTTCTTTTTAAACTTAATTATTTGATACTTGCTTTTGGCTCATTAATTTTGACTGGTTTCTGTGAGTAAGTCAGTTTCCGTTTTGCAGGTTTAGCAGCCAGATCTGATGGAATGACAGCAGCTTCTTTTTGCTTTTGTTGCATCTGTTAGAGACAAAGATGTGACAGACAAAAGTAAAACAGTTAATGCTTTCTTGTGTTTAAAGTTTATAAACAAACTAGTTTACCCGTGCCATAAAAAATGACAGCATATA
>VCCN01000158.1:5410011-5437524 GCA_006491835.1 Architeuthis dux | reverse complement strand
GTAAAAACTAGTCAAAATTTAATTAAAATAGTGTCACAATTACTTCATCCAATAATAATAGTAAAGATTACTCTCATAGTGTTGTCTTATAGAATTTTAAAATATCTATGGAGAGGTTTGACTTTAAACAATTCTTTATGATATGATGACACTAGAGCATTTCTAAACCTCGCCTACTAGACGAAAGTGTCTGTTACCACAGTTGGCTTATGCTTTTTGTTAGGCATCTTTTTAATCCACTAAAATTTTCAGATGCTCATTCACTTAAAATTTACTAACTAGAATATTGAAGAGTTCCATATTCTAACAAATTCAAGAGGTTTATTGAAAAATTAAAAACATTTTGGCTGATTTTCTTTCTTTTAGGAAAAGAAAACAACTTTTTTTTTATTGAGTCTCTCTCTCATTATTTCTCTCTTTTACTCTGTTTCTCTTTCTGATTGCCCCAGCTGTATACTAATTGTTTACTCAGTCAGGTTTTATTTGTATACTACCAATGACTTGTTAGGCATTACTTTGAACATGCCGGACCACTTGAACTGGCTGTTGTCTTTGTTACAGACAACTTAAGCTTCTTTGCCTTCTTTCTTATTTTTTATTTTTTTTAAATCCAGCAGCAATGGTTACACTATGTCACTGCTAATTATAAAATGGTGCTGACCTTATCTTTCTTGTTTCACTCTCACTTTTGCCATTGGTGACTTACATCTTTCCTTATAACTGGTATTCTCTTTGCATAAATTTGTACTTGCAAGTATATCTTGCTTGTAGTGCATAGGACCAGTGGATTAGATGTTCTGTAGTAGCCATTCTCTTTTAAAGGGTAACTATTAAATCTGTTCATTTGTTCTTTCAGATTAATTTTCATTTTAAGAATAATGTTCTAAGAGGTATCCAACTTTTCTAGTTGAATATTGTTAATTTTACAAGTATATGGATGGTGTGATTCTGGAAAGTTGAGTGAAAAACTGGTATATGGATGGTGTGATTCTGGAAAGTTGAGTGAAAAACTGGTCTTTCTTTGATTCAGACAAAGACCCGTTAATAAATGTAAAAATGTTATTTTTGTATAGTGTTAAGATCTAATTGAAGACTGTATTGTTATTCATGTCAGAATGTGATTTCCATCTTTGTTATTTAATGATTGTGCATGGAATAAGATTTGTAATAAATCTCATTCTCTTCCTTGATCCCATTGTAGTATATCAGTAGCATGATTCAGATCCAGGGAAGTTTGGGTTCATGTCCTAATTGGTTTTACTTGTATCCTATTTGTTATGAATGATCACATATACAGATCGACACATGCACAGGTTCCAAAATAAGAGGTGTATCAAAAGTACTCGGACCTCATATTAATACTCTGTTTATCCTCCTTTAACACTGACCATAAACCAAAGGGGTCTGAGTACTTTTGATACACCCCTTATTTTGGAGCCTGTGCACATATCGATCTGTATATGTGATCATTTAATGTAATCCAGCTATATTTCCTGTACGTTTAATCTTGAGTAAATTGAAACACATATTCAGGGTGTTGCAATTTTATTTTCTGTCAATGTATATATAATTTATAAAATAATAAAACTTGGCTACCCAGTAGTTCCGTTAATCTTTGGTATAAAAAGAGAAAATAGTTTGTTTTGAAAATATTAAAAAGTGAGTAATTATTTCCCAAGCTAATCTTAAAATGTAAACAGACTTGAAAATTTATGGATTTCCTTTAGTCTGTCAAGATTTGATGAAAATAACCTCCATAAATTTATCTGAAAATTATTTTAAGTAACTTCCTGTATGACAATAATAATCAAAAGCATTTGTGCCTTCAAAATAGCTTCTATATAATCATTATTATTAGTCTTCATTGTCACTAGTATAACTATAGCAGTTCAATGACAAGCATGAAATTATGCACAATGTGTTCTCATGTATATTAAATATGGCAGAAAACCAATATACTCTCTCCAATTGTTTTATCCTATATCATAAATAATTTATAGCAATATTCTATGCTATACACTAATAATTGGCCTTTTTTATAACCATTGATTTTATTTGTGTTTTAATATGTAATCATGAAAATTAAAGAAATTAGTTGGTGAATGTGGATGTTCATTAGTACTCTATGTTGAGTTGTAAATGTTTCCATAATTATGCATTATTAGACACGACAAGTTGCTTGTGAAAGTTTGCATCCTCTAAGGTGGTATGTACTTATATTATTGTTGAAGTGGTATTGTGTGTTGGTGAACAGGAACAGTTGTTGAGCAAGATTACATAAGAGATGTGGTTGAAAACTGAGATGCCTTAACATTTTTTCCTGACAGTGGAGTAGTAACTTGTTACCAAAAAGAAAAGTTGTTCTTGAGTCAGTCTTTTTCTTAAATGGAATAAATGTCAAGCTTTTCTTATTCATTCATTCTGGACTTTGTGCCTTTTCTCCTCTTTCCCCCCCCTTTTTTATTACTGCTATCACCTGGTCGGTGGGGATATTGTTGATATTATACCTTTTGGGCATTGCAATTTTTTCTTTGTCTATTCTACAGGTGTCAGAAATTGAACTGTTAATTTGTAACTTCTAGTCTAATGCTATACCATTGAGCCATCTCCAAAAGACAAATACTTTCATACTAGTTTTGCTTTCCATTCACCAGCATCTTGAATTGTTTCAGCTTTTCTACATGATACTCTCTTGTGTGCATACCACAAAGTATGATGGAATATATTAATAGCAAATGAAGGTACAAAATGCTTGCTTGTGGCATTTAACACTTGTTTATGTCTCTTAATAGTTCTCGTTTGGCTAGAATTTTTGCTCTTCATTTTGAGAATAGCTTTGGAGCTTTTCCAGATTCTTAATCCATCACAAATATAATGTAGCAGGTGTTTTCTTTTTGTTTTTGTTTTCTGTTTTGCTAGATGCAAATGCATTTTCATGCATCTTGTATCAACAATAAACTAATGCTCTCTTTCTCCCTTTTGTGTGTGGTTGTTAATGTTGGTCTGGAGAGGTTTGAATTCATTCTGCTTTGCCTGATTGTGTAAAGTTGTAATAACTGAGAAAAGATGAATTCTGGTTGGCTTTTAGTTTGGGTTTGTTTTCCTAGTGTGTGCATAGACAGATCTAAAAATTGTCAACCAAAATTGACTATAAAATACTATAGTTTTAACAATACCAAATATCATTTAAGGATAAAAATTAGTACAATTCTAATTATGAGGAAAAAGTGGGAAAATTCAGAATCTTTTGAAACTTTGTATGCCCATTTTTTTTTTTTCTAATTTCATTTGATCAAAATTTCATAAAAATTCTAAGCTACTGATTTTCACTCACTATTAATATTAACGATACTAACATTGCTGATCTGTTTCTTCATATTATTAGGGGTTTGCATTTGGGAGTTTTCTAGATTTATCACAACACAATATGAGTTATATATATCTGGAAGAATGACTTTTAGAAACTGTCAACATAGGTTTCTTCAGTTTTCAAGTTGGTCCAGCTGGCTGGCTATGTATGTATCATCGGCACAGGCTGCACCAATGGATCTAGAGGGCTGGAATTTTCAACATTTACTCTTTATTATGTCTAGAAAAAAACGTTTATAGTGGGGATTCAATTTACAATGCCTAGTTTGTGCCCGGCTGTGTTCACGCTTGTTTTTTGAAAATTTGGAATTTTTAGTGATCCAACAAAAGGCGAGAAGTAACTAATCCATTGATCACCGCTTTTTTCCAATTTTTTAATTGATCACCCTCAACATGGCATACTGCCAAAATACGTTGGTCATGTGATGGTTTCTATTGGGTGACTAACCAGGCCTGTTTATATTAGCTTTAGATTTTGATATATTCGGTTTTTTTAATGTATCAAAGCAGATTGTGTGTAATAATTGAAAATTGGTAATTTTGATCTTTGAATAGACGATTAAGAATTTCAGGTGCTGCAAAAGAAATGCTTACGGCTCAACTTGTAAGAAGTGGAGTGAAATATTGAACGTCTGCATTTCTTTATACAAATGTGCAACAAATAAAAAAATAACCATACAGCTAATTTAATATACCACTTATTAAATTTAACTAGTTTTACCGTCATCCTAATTTTAGTTGTTTTTATACAACTTATTATAATTCAGGCCACTGTTTCTATGGCAACGAATAACAGCGCAATCAGAAATAAAGAGTAAGCCTTCAGTGAGAATTGAACTCCCACCCTCATTGCCAGAGGGGAGACTAGTTTACGCCTAACTGCTTTTACCAATCAGCCACAAAGACTTCATGGATTAGCAGAAGATGATTTACACTTATAAACTCACTCCCTACAACCGATTCTCTGCACCATATTTATGTTTTTTACATATGAGAATCTTTTTTATAAATCAATCTTTATTATTGGATAAATTATTGTAACACACCACTTTTTATTAAATTTGACTAGTTTTTACTTTCATCCTAATTTTAGTTGTTTTTATACAACTTATTTATTCGGGCCACTGTTTCTATAGCACCGAATAACAGCGCAATTGGAAATAAAAAAACATAAAAAAAGTAAAAACAACTAAAATTAGGATGAAGGTAAAAACTAGTCAGATTTAATAAAAAGTTGTATGTTACAATACTTCATCCAATAATAATATAGATTGAGCTAATGTTATATTTAAAAAATGCCTGGTGGATTTGATAATGTAGTGATTCAAGCCAGTCTTTACTATATATATTAAAAGAAATTAATTTCTGTTTTAAATTTGAATTTATTTATTTTTCAGGGGTATTTGGAGGAAATGTAGAGGAGCATCTGGAAATGGGCAAAACCCTCCTTGCCCAGGGGCAATTGTCTGATGCCCTCTCTCACTATCATGCTGCTGTAGGTAAGTACTTTTAGTAAATGTCACCATTTTAATTTGATGTTTGAAGTGCATTAATGTTCCATCTATCTATCAGTCTGGCCGACCGTGGAGGTGCCACAGATGACTTAGCCACCAGGTTTCTCCCTCCATCTCTGCTCAACTTCATGCCTGTCCATTCTGGGATGTTGTCCTCCCATCACTTTCTTTGCCTGCCTCTTCCTCTCCCTCCTTGCACTGCGCCTTGCAGGATTGTCTTAGCAAGCCCTGATGATTTTGTTTTTAACTTCTTCATTTGTGATATGTTGGAGATGCTGAGAAGATTTTGAAAGCATCTCTGTGGCCCGTATCTTTTTTTTCTATATCAGCTGTCAAGATCCATGTTTCGGAAGTGTATTGGGATGACCAGGGAGTGCATCAGTCTGATCTTTGAGCTGAGTAACATGTTTCTGTCACTCTAAATGAACTTCAGTTATGTCATTGCTGCTGTTCTGAACAATATTTCCAAGGTCTGCATTTTTGTATTAAGCCAAAATTAAGTTAATTAAGTTAATAATGGTCAAAAAGACACTAAAAATTGTCAAATATTATCTAAACAAGAGCTCTGCTTAATTGGGAAATTGGAATTGGGTTTCTATTGGGAATTAGCTGTTAAACAGCTAGTGAGAATGCCTGCCAAAAATGACGGGATTATTTACATGTGGATAAATGAATTATTGCAAACAAAATAAATGTATACCTCAAACAATATTTATTTTTCTGTCAATTTATTACAACTCCACTTATTTTCTGTTTTTTAATAATTTTAAAACAGAATTGGGTAAAAAACGAATTTCTTTAATATGACAAAAATATCCGATTTATTCAGAAAAATTAGAGATGCCTATATTTAGTGGGATTGTTTTCTGCGTTACTACTGATCAATCAGCAGCAGCTGCAATAGTAGTGCTGTAGACACAAACAGTTCCTTCCTCACTTTTTGCTTGCTTTAGCATGACACAAACCGACATTGACTTTTATATAATAAGAAAATTTATATATGTCTGACCATAAAGAAACCAAACTTTTAAAACAGCACGTCAATGAGACGTTTTAGCCTGCCTGACTGAAATGTTATGTAGCAGTTGCCGTGACCTTTTGTATAAAAAAAACTGCAGGCCAGGTTAGTTTTTGAGCTACATCTGCCAGAGGTAATGTGTGTCTAGTGCGCTTGGCCTTTTTTTCCCCCAAGTTGAACAATAAAAGTTTTCAAAGTGCTGTGATTCATGAAAATCGTCACTCGTTTGTGAAGTTTCCGAAGAGGTAGGAATCTAAAAGTTTGTGCAACATGATTTTAAAAGAAAAACTGATGATGCATGCAGACCTGCCAAGGTCAGTAAAGTAAAATATCCATTTTTCAAAATTGGCCCCACCCTACCTGACCATTGTATACTTAAAATGCTTATGGGGGCAAGCCCCTCTTTCTTGTACAATTTTTTTTGAAAGAGCTGATATTTGGGAAAATAGCTGAAAATTTTCACTAAAATCTCAGCCTCAGCCCTAAGCAACCGAATGGATTATATTAAAACATGTATTAAGCAAACCTACTGAAATTTATAGAGAGTAAGAGTACAACATCCACTTATTTGCATAAAAGCTAGTTTATAATAAGCATGGGCAAGCATGACTGAAATGTTTAAAAAAATTGGGAATATTTCAAGTAGTTCGCAACATTGAAATAGCGGGGCAGGGGATGACAAGCTATCCTGAATTGAGGAAACAGGTTTCAACAAAAATCTTGGGAGAACAGGAGACAAAGAATATTGTGGGAGGCTTACGCAAAATGGCAGATCTGACATGTTGTATTTTTTCATATTGTCAGACGTGGAACAAATTTTACGGCAACATGACGCATTAGCAGTTTTTCCTTTGAAATCATTTTGCACAAACTCTTGCAGATTTTTACCTCTTCGGAAACTTGACGGACAGTCAGGTGACTATTTCTACAAATTACAGTGCGCATTTTTTCAATGTGATCATCCTCCATTGCCGTGAAATGTTGTCCAGATTTTCCATCATCTTTGGATGTTTTTCCCCATTTGAACGCTGGTACCACTTGTGGCATTGTGTACGGCTCCAACAATCCTCCTCATAGACTTGTTGCAACATTAGAAAAGTCTACCAAAAAGTTTCTCCTAATTTGAAACAGAAATTCACACAGACCCATCACTCTTCTAAAACCTTCAATTGTTAATTTGGCACATGCAGTTTTTTTTTAAACAAAAGGTCAAGGTCACTGCTACATAACATTTCAGTCAGGGCACACTAAAATGTCTCATTGGCGTGCTCTTTCTAAAGTTTGTTTTCTTTATGGAAAGAACTAGAATATACATTCACTGGCGGCTGTAATGAATTTGGTAAAACTATCTATCCATGTTTCTTCACATTTTCTTACTTCAGGACTTAATAGTTCATTACTTCAAAGCTGTTAATAAGTGAAATGTATGTTTATATCTTATCAATTTGAGGTTTTAATAAATAAAATGACTAACTTGTTTAAGTGAAAGGGTCCATTGTTTCAAATGGCTAGTAGGATTTATCAGCAAAATTGTTACCTTTGAGTAGTAGGGTCCATTGTTACAGCCAGAAACAAAGAAACACTGTTCATTATATAGATATATAATATGGTTGTGTTTGCTGAAAAGAGGAATCTGCATTGTCAAAACTTTAGCATTTATCTTGTATTTTCTCTCTAGCTTAATTACTATGTCTATACATTATAATTGGGTATGAAGATAATACTTTTTACATGTGACTTAGAAGGAGAGGAAGAAACACTGGCTTCTGGACAGTGTTACTGCTGGAGAGCAATGTTTAGCATTATAGACTTGCAAGTTATTGATAGCAAGTTCATTCCTTACTGGGTACTCCATGAATCTGGCCTTGTGTCATAGGCTTAGTCTAACAAACATCTATAACAAATAAAACATTTTTTTAAAATACAAAGAAATTAATGTCTGTATTATCCAAGCTTTGTATAAATAAGAAATTTTGAGCAGATTCATTTCTTCTTCAGAGGGGAAACATAATTGATTATGTATGAGGGTGGATCAATAAATCTGTAGCCTGAAATATAGTTATTTGCTGAATTTTGATCTGAAAGTTTTCACTGCATAATGTTCAATCTATGTGATAATATTCACCACTGAATTAAGTGCAAACTGTCAACATAGATTTCTTCAGTTTTCAAGTTGGTGTGGCTGGCTATATATGTATGACGCGTGTAGGCTGCAACAATGGAGCTAGAGGGCTAAAAATTTCAATATTTACTCCTTATGTCTAGAAAAAACTTTTTTTTTTGTTTTTTGAAAATTACCCCCCTAAATAGGTTTTTAGTGGGGGGGTTCAATTTGCAATGTAAGTTCATGCTAAATTGATCACTGGTTTGTGTCCAACAGCCTTCACAGTTGTTTGGTGGGGGGGGGGTTGAAAAGTCAGACTTTTTTAGTGATCCCTGCCTATCAAAAGGCGAGAGGAGTAACTTATTCATTGATCACTCCTTTTTCCAAGTTTTTAATTGATCGCCCCCAACGTGGCATGCTGCCAAAAGACATTGGTCATGTGACTAACCAGACATGTTTTTATTTCTTTTATATACAAGATGTCAAAGGCAACAGGCTAAGAATAAATGCTACAAGCAAACACAGCAGTAATTGAGATTTACTGCTCTTAGATCTGAATTTTCAGCAACTGGTTGCAAATTATCATTAGTAACTTGTAGGGAATTAGCATTCTGTAATTGTGTCATTGAATGCCAACTGTCTCTTAATGCTGGACTGTAGTTTTTTTCTGATGCAGAAATTGATAATGGAATCCTAAAAAAAGGTTGAATATTAGTATACCAAATATAAGTTGCTTTTAATTGTTACGTTTCACTGTTCTTGTCTAATATAAACTTCTTCACCCATTATTGCCTTCAAATATCCTGAATTTCAGTTTCACTTTCAAATAAGTGTGCACACCAGACATTCTCTCAAACTATTTAAATTACAGTAAACCCTCTAATTTAACTGGTCGTTAAAGCCGAAAGTTATTATACCTGATAGTTGCTCCTCATTCTGTAAATAAGAAGTTTGTTAGTTCGCCACATTTAATGAACCTCGTTCCATAAATCCAAAGGTAGTTCAGGTTGCCCCTCGATCTATTTTCGTCCTTACCTCTTCATGCAAATGACTAGTGTTATGTACAGTTCGTTGCATTTATCGTACTCCGTTCAGTACAACTCAAGTCACTTTGGATGGATCCACGAGTTTGCTAAAGCCAAAATTCATTATATCAAGGTTTGAAATTGCTCTTTGATTAGGTTGCAGTAAAGCAAGTTTACCTGTTCATTAACTTATTGCACCTGATAAGCATATTGAACAAGTTCATTTATCTTTGGAATATGATCTGTGGTATTGATCTGACCAAATTTAGAATTCAGAGAGTGATGAAGGAAAGTAGAAAACCTAACACTTTTTAATTATCATTGCAAATTGTTGGTTGATTTATTATTGATATGAATCAATATAGATAATGAATTTCTCTGCTACATTTCTTTCCCTTATTCCCAATTATTGTACATAGACACGTAGCTACTATTCTGTGTAGCTGCGGGTAAGACTGTTTCGTTGTGTACGTATTCATCAATCTCTGTATTATTAGTTGACCATCAATTGCCTTATTCTTTATCCTTAACCATTAAAGACCATGAGGCTTACCTGTGATCTATGATTACAGGTAACTGCAACATAGTCCTCACATTTCCCTCATTTTGCCCTAATCTTCAGTTAATTGGAATTTAGACAATAATACATCATCATGAATCGGTTATAATTTCTGAAAGTGATAAAAGAACATTTTTGTTTTCTGTATTTATCATTTATTATTCAACTTGCGAGCCAATCATTTGTAGATTTTTCACAGAGTTGGATTGCAATCCCCACCCCTACTTTATTTTCTAAGTTTTTGACAATTTTGTTTGCTTTTTCAGAGGGCGACCCTGACAACTATCTCACTTATTTCAAAAGAGCAACAGTTTTCTTAGCTCTTGGAAAATCCCGATCAGCTTTACCAGATTTAGATAAAGTCTTGGAGTTGAGACCCGCCTTTAATGCTGTAAGTACTGCTTCCCAGTTATCAAGATATTTAAAGTACCAAAAAATATAAGGGGAATTGTATTTTGATACTATTTGAATGTATAACTCTGTACATATGCACACAGAAAATGCCTGATTTCCCTACTTGCCTTAAGTAAAAGGAACTTAATAAACCAGATGAAGTAATAAAATACTGACTATTATGCTATGGATACATACAAAAAAAGCGTGAAAAATTGTAAAAAAAAAATTTTTTTAACAAAACCTAACCTTCAAACATATTGAAAGGGAGATATAACCTACACCCATCCTGTTGATAGTTAAACTTTGCTTAAGATTTGAACACCTGCTTTGCTATTTGTAGCAGGAATATTACTTAGTTTTGAAGATCCTACTCCTTTTTAATCTGTAAGTAATATTCAATTACAAATATTTTTTATGTATACATACACTAATTTGGTAGATTTGATTAAGCAATATGGAAACTGAATGCGTACTAATAAGTTGGATTTCTGATCACCTTTTTATGCTAAAAGAAATAGGCTCCTGTGAACAGTTTTTGGAAATGTTCAACCATACCTTTGATTGGTCCAAAAAGATTATCTGTGGTCATGTGATCGGTTGTGCATTTTTAAAATAATTTTTTGGCAGGTAATCTGTAGAGCCTGTGTGATCCTAATTTCTGGTACTTAAGCCTAAACAAGGTGTTTTTATTATTTGCAATTTGGAAGTAACAGTGTTACTTCTGGTCACTACAAGTGTAAGCAGCTGAGAATACTCAACCTCTACAGGAACTTCTTTATTTTAATCATGACTGTCAGAGAGCTGCCAGAAGATGTGAAAAGAGTAGTATTGCTATGATCAAGAAGTCCAGGTATATTACATTTAATGAAATATGTCCTTGTTTGTAGACAACTGTCCAGTTCAAAGAAAGAAATAGTTTTGTAGACAGCTAACAGTAATCTGTATAGAAATGAAGTATGGCTATTGGTTAATGGTCCTCATCCTTCTAAATAAAGATACAATGGAAACATTTTTTATTTATATATTGTTTTAAATTTCTATTAAAAAAAATTAATCATAATTGTAAAACTTTGCATTGCAGGCCCGTTTGCAACGAGGCAACGTATATTTAAAACAGGGCCATTTAGAAGAAGCTGAAGATGATTTTCAAAAAGTGGTAAGTTTTTTTTCTTTTCTTTTCCCTGCTTTAAAATGTATCAATTTTGATTATTTAAAATTATTACATTTGATTTATATTTAAATCTCTTGAAGAAGGCTGTGTTCAAACCCTACAGACAGCAGCACTACTGGATTGACTAAACTAAAATTTGGTCCACATGCTTTTTGACTCCAGGCATGCAATAGGTACATTAGATTGGGGCTAAATTGTTATCAACTCTTAATGTCATAAACCACTTGATACCGCTCCTAATTGACAACAGAGCTCTTCAGTGGAGGGAACAAAGTTTGTTAAATTTATTGTCAGATAGATTAAAAAATTTACATAATGTTAAAAGGAAGTAACTTTGATCAGTAGGTATTCTCCTTGTTATTGATATCTACATGTTCTTATATGTAACTAGGAGTTAAAAATAAAAATGTTATTTTAACACGTATCTGATGAATAAACAGTTATCACTGCCATAACCATCTCAGTTGTTCTTGTTTTTTAACTTATTATTTATGTTGTAGTTTGAGAACCTATACTTTTTAACCCCAGTAGTTGTTTTTATATTTAATAAATCATAAAATGTAAAATAGTGTATTTTATTGTATAGTAAACATTAACTATATATATGTATGCCATATTTTCCGGCTTATACGATGCATAGTTTACAAGGGTATTTGGGAGACTACCGTTTGCTGCAACTCATCCAAGCCCCATAGCTGTCTAATTTGAGCTACAGTAAATGGCCTCCTGGTTGTAATACTAGTGTATTGCATGCAGTGTAACATTTGCATAATTTATTTTTTATGTGCATCTAATATGTCTGAGAGATAGAGATATTAAATTCCAGATCAAGTGGATCTGGCCTTGGAATTCTACCTTTATCTTTGACTACTTCTCTTTTTACATTTGCTTTAATTGTGCTTTGTTATTCTATTCATTACCTTACACTGTACCCTTCTTTATTTATTGTTCTATTTTGCCTGTGTGTACTCTTATAAATTAATAGAAAGTCTTTTCCATTCATAACGGAAACATCTGGCACTTAAGCTATCCAGGAAGTCCCTGGAGCCAGATAGTATTGTAACCCTCCCGCTTGCAGACAGCTTCGCCCAAAAGCTGAGGAGAAGTCACTTCCTCTCCTCCGTGGAGGACCCCTCAGCTGATCTTGGCCCAGGCTGGGTGATGGACCACTGGAAACGGCAATGGTTCTGAAGTGCCATACCATCTGCACAAGTACATCACTGAGCCAACCAAATCTCCCCCTGGAGACAACCTCCCGTGCAGAGCTTGGGTCAATCTGAACAGCGTACGATCTGGCTGCGCCAAAACAGGATCCTACCTGAAAAAGATTGGTGCTGAAACATCTGATGCCTGCGTATGCAGTTCAAGGCAGACTTTGGAACATATTCTGACCTGCTGTCCGGCTCTGCGTGCCTCAAGACTTTTGGCTCAAATATGGTGAGCTGGCTGGTAGGTCTAAACTTGTGGCCCACATGGGTCCAATTGGTGGTGGACAAACGAAAGAAGAAGAAAGTCTCTTCCATTCATAACAGTCTATGAATGATATGAATAAGTATTAATAACAAATATGGATTACATACAAACATGAAGTTACCAATTGTCTTAAAATTGTTATGAGTGTTTGCATTACATAAAGTACATTAGAAGTTTGGTACATTTATACATGATAATGTTGTTAATTTGCTCTTTACAGTGTTTGTTAGGGACAAACAATACTAGGCCATACTTTAGTGGGCACCTGAACCAAAGATTCTATTTGTAAAAGAAACTTAATTTATGGTTTATCAATTTCAGCTTAAATATGATACACAAAATCAGCAAGCCAAAGATAATTTGGATCGGATAAAGCCTTTAAAAGGTGACATAGAAGATGCAAAAGACATGTTTGAAAATGGAGATCATCAAGCTGCAATAGAATTATTAACAAAAGCCATAGAGGTGAGTTGTATGGAAATTTTTATTCTATTTTTTATTTAATCATTCAAATTTGAAAAGTTTGTATTGGAAAACAACCAAGTTATGTCTTGACTGTTTTGATTTTATCAAAGCGACATTATGATCTGATCAGTACTAAACCATCCAGTTCCCCCCCCCCTTCTCTCTTTTGCAAATATTCCTCTTTTGATAAGATGTTCCATTTAATATGCTAAGTATGCAACCTTTTGAATATTTCTTTTCATAAAGCAAGCAAATTCAAAGTAGTTTTCAAACTAAAAGAGAAGAGGTAGATTTTTTGATTTTTCAAAATAAAAGATGGCCAGGATTTTTCATTAGTGAATCATGGAGTTACCATATGTGTCTTAAGACAGCAGATGAACCTGTCTTGATCATTCGCAATTCCAAGCAGTCTTGTAAGAAAATGTCTTATATTGATGTATGTGTTGATTAAACATTTGTATTCATTTTGTAGCATAAATTCTTTAACTTTTGTCCTGAAGATGAGTAACTTGTGTAGACTCACTAAAGAAAAAAGTATACTTTTAGCAAGAGCAGAACAAACCCTTTATTTTGTTTTGTTTTTTTAAATTTATTTTTAAATTTTTTAGGGTTAATTGATGTACCTAATTCATCAGTTTCTTCTATATGAATTGTAATAGTGTTGCCCATGAAATATACAGTATTTCCATATTCAAAGCTCTTAGTAAAAAAATCAACAAAAAAATCTTGTTTTTCTATTTTCAATTGCTAATTTAAAATATTTCTCTTAATAATTGCAGTCTTGCCCATGGAGTCCTGAACTAAAGGAGATGCGAGCTGAGTGCTTCATGGCCCAAGGTGATCTCTTTAAGGCAGTAATTGATATCCGTCCCACTACAAAGTTACGCAATGACAATACAGCTGCCTATTTAAAACTAAGTTTTCTCTATTATCAATTGGGTGATGCAGATGAGTCACTCAAGTAAGTCAACTTCCATTATTTGCTCCTCTTTTTTCTTCCTTGTATAAATGCATTTTTATGACATGAAAATAATGTTGTGCCAAACATTTTATTTTTATAGATTCTTGCTTGCTTTAATTGTATAGCTAGTTTTTTTTTCTTAAGAGTTTTTAATTCTACCCTCTTCCAGCAATTCAAGAAAGTTGATACAATATTCATTTATTAATCTCCAATTAGGCCATATGATTAACTTCTGTACTAAGCTTTCCCTAAATATTTTTATATATTATCTAAAATTCATTTATTAGATGTTTTATTGTATAATTTTTATTCTATAAAATGGTATCTGTATATTTTTTTATTTTTTATTTATTTTTTTTAGTCAAATACGAGAATGCTTAAAACTAGACCCAGACCACAAAGATTGCTTCAGACACTATAAGATAGTAAAGAAGTTGGTCAAGCTACTGAATTCTGCCCAAGAAAACATCCACAAAAATGCCTATGAGGAATGCATCAACAAAGCTAACCAAATTCTGAAGATGGAACCAACAGCCCAAGTATTTGTTCTGAAGGCCAAATCCCATCTTTGTCACTGTAATTCCAAGGTGAGTCTGCTTTTATTTTCATCTTCTGAATAGAAATGAAAAACAAGAATTTCTTGCATTGTTAGTTTCTGTTTTATATTGATCTTGCTGTTGGCTTAGCAGAAAGTCAAAAGAAAATGAGTCAATCCTTCCCATCAGTGAAATAAGATCCTAATGCACATCCTTGGGGATCAAACTGCTTATTATATTGTTTTCCTGTTTCAGTAATGACACTGATAGACATTAACAAAGACTCACTCGGCCTTCACTGAATATCTTATAAACATTTATTTATTATTAATATATCAAATTGTGATCATTGGCAAAACAGACTCGGGATGGGATAGCAAGACTCAATTAAACTGACAAGGCTCATGTAGGTTTTTTTCACTGAAAAAAAAAAACTAATGGTGTTTGTTTTTTGGGTTTTTTTTGGGTTTTTTCTTAGCAGTTATTTTCTTAAGAATTATTTCCATTTTTAAATTTTTATTTGTTTTTGTTTTCCAGGCTGGTTCTGAGAAAGAAGCCATCAAAAAGTGCAGTGATGTGTTGAAGATTGATCCAAACAATGTTGATGCTCTCTGTGATAGAGGTGAAGCCTACATTAAAGCTACCCAATATAACGATGGTAAGTCTTGAATGTATGGAATAAGTTGGAAAGATCAATTGGCTTTTTCTTTTTATGTAAACACTAGCATTTAAATTCTCTCTTATTAAAGCTGACAAAAAAGGGGCTTTGAAGACTTTCCAAGTACGATCTGATTGACAAACAAGATAATACACATATATATATATGTGTGTGTGTGTGTGTGTATAACACTTTTCAATGAGCACATATATACTACATTCTGATCCTAGGCATAAGTGCTGGGAACCGATACTTTGATCCTTGGCAGATCATACAGATACTACACTGATCCTAGCCAGAGGTCTGGAGAGTGACCCAGAGTGCAGATACTCTGATCCTAAGTGCCGATCTAAACATAAATAATAATGTCATTTTTTACAGTTACTATGCTAGTATTAAATATTTCATTTGATTCACTTTATTAGTACAATTAAATTGATGACACAAACTGGTTGTTTATAAAAAGATCAAAAACAAAATTATACAAACAAAATGGCTAATAAATGAATTTTAGATAATTTAATATATAAAAAAAGTTAATTTTATTTTTCAGTTTCTTTGAATTTTGTCCTGATGAAGTTAGTGAATAAATCTTATTTCTTATCTATCCATTTTATTAAAAACTTTATACTTGATCACATTTACATTTTATTTGATCTGTTGGAGCAGTGAACTGGCCAATGTTGCTATCCTATCTAAGCTTGTTAACACTAATAGCTTGAACGGAAGCTTTTGATCCAAGTGGTTCTGGCATTTGTAAAATCCAATTTGGTGTAAATAACTAAAGAAGATAATGAGATTCAAACGATCATAATTCATGCTCTAGAAATGTTCCTGCTTGCTTTCCAGCATTTTACAACAGCTCAAATCCAAGAAACAATCTTTAGATCTTATTAACTGCCTTTTGTCTCCACTCTGATTTCTATGTTAGAAAGAAAATTCAACATTTCTATAATATTGAGATATAAGAGGAATTGCAGAAATTAGCCTTAGAATTTCCTGTCTTATTGATACTTGCAGCCGTGAAGGATTATCAGCAAGCACAAAGCATTGATGGGGAATCCCGACGAGTACTGGAAGGGCTTGAGAAAGCACAAAAGATTCTCAAGCAATCAAATCGAAGAGACTATTATAAAATCTTAGGAGTCCGAAGGTAAGTGTTTGCATTTTATGCTAGCTGGGCAATATATTCTTCATTCTTATGAGGATTCATTCTACAATTGCGAGTATATTTTATGCGAACTATGGTTGCAGAATGACTTTTGTGCTATTCATAGGAGTGTAAGTTTAAACATTGCCCACAATTAATATTTTCCAGTTGTGTCGATCAGAATGTTTCAATTTGATTGTCTAATTGATTAACTTTGTGCATTTCTTTAAAATGGTAACATACTTAATGTTATGATCTTATTCTCCACACGCCGCTCCCAACTGCAAAGACATTGTCAAGGAGGAGGAACAACAGTGAAAACTATGGAAAAGAAGCATGATTTATTATTAATTTGATTTAAATTAACATAAAAAACACTGGCAAATTTCTGCTTTGAACCTAAGTCTGATTCACTGAACAAACCGTTTCTTTTATGCTGATCAATAAGCATTCATTCTACATTCAGTATGGAAAAATCTTTTAAGAATGTATCGGTTAACTCAATCAGACCAGGAGTACACATATGTGCGCTTTAAATTTCACACCAAAAACAGTCTGCTACAGAGCTATCAAATACGAATTGGCTGCTCAGGAATGCATGACTAGTTCCTCTGCAGCCATTTTATCCCACGTGTGATGGAAAAAAGAAAACTTTCACAAAACTTTTGATATTTTCAAAGGAGACCTCATAAAAGATGGCATCAAGAAGAATGAGGTATGATGTGCTGAAACTTTTAGATGTTGTTTTGATCATGATACAATCAATGAAAAGATATAGGATGATGAATCCAATGAGTCATACAGACAATCATAGCGTTGAATATGCGTATACTAATGGTTCTGCTGATGTACAGCTTGGCATGCTTACTCTAGTCTCCATCTTGAAAAATAATTAGGTCATGTGACCAATGAATTGACTAAAATTTTATATACCCATATAGTCCTTTGTACAATTATCTTGAAATGCATCCATATTTACTTTTGTATATTTACTTCTATGCCAGCTTGAATTTGGCAGTGACGAACACTATTGGTGTAACTTGTCTATAAAGTCTGCTCATCATTTTATGATCAGATTTGTGGTATAGTCCTGCCTTGAAAAAATAATAAGTGATTTATCATTCCATATGAACATGCATTTTGCTTCAATTCTGTTGTGTTGTAGTGTTACTGAGGCAGGGATAAGTGACACGCATGAATGAAATGCCTAAACATGGTAGCCATTTTGAATACATAATGAAGTCACATGACCATATTTGTATAATTTTGTTATAAATGAATGATATGACTTCCCAGGGTTTCTTAGAAAAACTTGAATCCATCCAAAATATCCTTGCCACCCTTGCTTTGTAACCTTTAAAAAAAACCAAGGCCTTTTTCTATGCCAAAATATAAAAAATAACTCAAATGAAGTAAATGTTAGCTAGCATCTTGGTAGTCTAACTTTGCTTATGAGGTAAACATTCTTTTAGTTGCAAAGAAATGTATAGTTCAGAAGTTAATGTGGAGATAAGATCCATTGAAGCAGAACAAGTGAGTATTATAGTCCGGGGTTGGGAAGAACTATCTCATTTGCATAAAACAAAATGGTTGCCAGCATACACCAACAAAACAGAATTTCATATCTCGTCTCCCAGTTGACATATCTGAGTACTTTAAAAGGCTATATCATGGGTTTAAGACATGAGGAATTCAAAAATCCATTTTATTTTACCCTAAAACAGTAGAATTTGGACTGTGTACTTGAAGTTTTCATCGTAAAATGCTGAATACCTAGCAGCACGTTTTAGGCTGTAACTCTTTAAGCCAAACAGATACATATTGGGAACATACACCATTGGAAAGCTGATAAGATTCCCTTTCTAACGATATATGTATATACCACAATCAAACATTAATTCTACGATCCATAGAATTTGGATCAATATCTCGACATCTAGAAGACATTTGACAAAAACTAAATTTTCACGCAAAATGGATTTATCTGATTTTATGATTTCAGTACACAGTTTAATATTTTCATATTGACCTAGTGGGAGGAATATTACTTGCCTTGGTTATGTTCTGCTATACAACATTATTTTAATGCAGTTTTCTATATAGAGTTGCGAAGTACTGTAATACAAATAGCTTCTTTAATTGCTTTGAGGTTTGGATAACTGATGTCTGCTCTCCTTGCCTTTTTTTAATTCTTTTTTTTAAAAACCTAATCAATTGAATTTCTTTCCCTCAGAAATGCAGATAAGAGAACAATAATGAAAGCCTACAGAAAAATGGCCGTGAAGTGGCACCCAGATAAATATGAGGGGGAAGAAGAAAAAAAGAATGCACAGAAACATTTCATTGATGTTGCTGCCGCCAAAGAAGTATTAACAGATCCAGGTAAGTGGAACTTTGAAATCTTTAATAAATGCATTGAATTTTTCTCTTCTGAAAAATTTAGATTATTAAACTTTGGTATCTGTTATGTTGTCAGTGTTACATCTTTGTTAGTTTCTATTTTTAGACGTGTTAACATGTTTGGTTAAAACTGTATTTAGCTGTGTTTAGAAAAGAACCACGAAAAACAAAAAGATGTGTGTGCAGGACAATTGCCTGTGGTCAAAAAAGGCCTCCAGGACCTCATTTCTGGAACCGGAAACGGGGCTGTTGGGTAGCTTGCTTTGGTGTGTTTATTGATATACATTGATATACGCATACATACATATTGAACATTACAGTATCTAAGGAGAAAACTTTGGTATTTAGATGATTACAATCACCACATTTTCATCTTTTTTTAAAATCCACCCCTTCCAATTTTGTCTTATCAAGAATACTTTATACTGAATAAGCTTACACATGTATCTAGAAGTCTAACTACTGACTTTATATATAAATATTGATCGTGAAATTTTTCTTTTTTTCCCCTCTAGAAAAGCGTCAAAAGTTTGATCATGGTGAAGATCCTCTGGATCCTGAAAGCCAAAATGAACATGGAGGAGGACCATTTTGGCACCAAGGCTTTAATCCATTTGACAGTGGTGGTGGTTTCCAGTTCAAATTTCACTTCAATTGAGCTCGGCTGCTGAATCACTCACTTCATTGGAAACAAAATCTTTCTTTATTTTTTTCCAGATGAACATTATTCTAATTTTTATATAGTGGCTTGAAAACCATAAGGTGGAGAGAAATAAAAGAAAAAAATGTACAAAAGAAAAACAAAAAATTAGGTTGTAAATAATTTTCTATGGAAATTTAAGATTGGTGAAAACAATTTATGCAAAAAAAAGAACTCACAGACAACCTATAAAAATTCCTAAAACAGGACAATTTCGAATTATAAATAAATCCCTTGGCAGCATTCACCAAAATCTTTTTTTTAAGACTTGCTACCACTCCCCTTCCCGTGTCTCTCTTTTTCTGACCTGACTCAGCAGTTTGTGATCTCCCACTCACCTGAAATGGTGCTGGTGATAAAAGAATTTCAGAAAGACAAAAATATCCTCTGGCAATCAAATTCTTTTCCCTCTGAGCTGAAGCAGGTATGCAGTGATAACATTCTGAATTTGGAAGGAAGTTCTGTTTCCTTTTTGTCTTGATGGGAAAAAAAAAAACGTTTCTTTTTTTTTTTTTTTTAAACATCTCAGTTTTATGTGCTCTATTTGTACATATTAGTTGGTGTGAATGATAAAAGAATTAAAAAAAAAATGTATGAATGACATTATCTTTTTGTTTTCTTGTTTCTTCAGTTTTTTTTTTGTTTTTTTTTTTTAAATCTACTGATTCAACAAGTTTGGGCTCCTTTCACTTAAAATAAACTCACTTTATAAGAATTTTTTTCCAGTTTAGGTTTCTGTACCTTTGTACATAGAAGGAAAATAAATGATTTTGATTTTCTGTGACATCCTTCAATCAAGAGATACTCTACCACTATTGGAAACCGTCAACCAAAACTGTCAAAATAGGTTTTTAGTGAGTGGTTCAATTTGCAATGTAGGTTGGTGCTAAATTGATCCCTTAGTTTGTGTCTAGCAGCATTCAGGCTTTTTTTTCTGAAAATTCAGACTTTTTTTCAAAATATATTTATGTAGCCTAGTATGACACAAGGCCAAGTGTGGGTAGAATATTGTTGCTTCAGTCTTCTAGGTCTTGCCAACCTTGAAAATCAATCTTTGATATCCTGGCTTTATTAGTATTCAAACATCAACCTAACCCCACCAATGCAGGCCCATGGTTATTTACTAAGCTAAGCTGGTGCAAGGCCATTGTAATGGAGCAGCCAGTAAAGATCAAATTCACTATACTAGTGCTAGCTTGTTAACCATAATTGATCAAACTGTTAGCTATTTGCTAAAATATTGGGTTGGTCAAAGTTTCTGTTATTAAATGGCATTAGGAGTATTTTGTTTTAACTACATTCCAAAAGATCGCTTTTAATTATCATATCTGTCAGCATGCATTGATAGCATCTAAGTGTTGAAAATCATTTGCAGCTGCTTTGATGTGACCTCATTTTTTAAACGAATTGTGACGAGTGGATACTTTAAACAATAACCTGGAATGCAAGAGTTTGTGAAATGAACCACACACCCCTAACCGTACCAAAGGCTGGTCCTCGTTCAAAGGTGATACTGTGTATATGGTGGAATTGGAAGTGAGTTCTCTACTGTTAGCTCTCGCAGGAGAATCAAACAATCGATCTGAACAAGTACTGCTCTCTTAATAAAGTGTCCAGGAGAAAGGGTGTAAATATTCCATCAGGATAATGCTAGACCACATGTTTCTTTGCTGACCAGGCAAAAAATTGTTACTGCTTGGGTGGCAAGTTTTCACTCATTTGCACCTTCAGATTACCATTTATTTTGGTCTTTATAGAATTCTCTTAAGGAAAAAAAAATTTCAATTCCCTGGAAGACTGCAAAATGCACCAAGAACAGTTCTTTGTGGAGAAAGATAAAAAGTTCTGGCAGGATGGAATTATGAAGTTGCCATAATGATGGTAGAAAATAGTTGAACAAAACGGTAAATATGTTCAATAAAGATATGGTCGAAAAAAATATTTTTTAATTATCTTTTTACTTATATGCTGAAACTTTTTGGCCACCTAATAATGGTTGAGTTTAGATCCATGTGTAAGAAAACTGCTTTTCTTTTTGTAATCAATGAATTGATATCAACATTTTTTTGGTGTCGATATTTGCAACAAATCCTGTTACAGTCAGGGAACTTAGCAAACAATCCAATGTTAAGCCATATGATTGGTCATCATAATTTTAAAAAGCTAGGAAAATAGGTCCCACATGACCTGTCCATTGCAAACTGCCAGCAACATTGTGAGCTTAGACAGAGTTGTTACTGGGGATGAGAAATGGTTCTTTTTTTCAAAATGTTAAGTGCCATCATCAGGGGCTAGGAGGCAATGATAGACCTGTGTTCCAACCAAGAGGCAACCTTCATCCAAAGATCATTGAGTGGTTGGTGAGATATGTAAGGAATCATCCATTTTAAACGACAAGCAAACAGTCACAGGTCAAATTTACTGCCAACAGCTTTGGACAGAAAATCAATAGTGAATAGAAAAAGGGTGATTCTATACAATAATGCATGTCCTCACACCACTTGAGTGACCAAAGATCTCGTGGAGCCATTCGTATAGGGGGGGGGGGTTCATCCACCATACTTTTGACTTTGCTCTGACTGACTCCTTCGTTTAGGAGTTGGCAAAACCATTTTGATGAACAAAGACTCACTTCAACAGAAGAGGTTGAAAATGAGTTATTTCAGGTTAAAATCGAAGCAATTTTACAAATCTGTCACAAAATTGTTGATTGATGAGATAGAATCTTTGAAAGTGAAGGAGAGTATATTAATAATAAAGTACGTTTAATCACCACTATATTTGTGTTTCCAAATAAATTGAAACATCGGACAAAACTTGTTTCAATCTAATAGATGTCTTCCTTCCTTCCTTTAGTTTGGAAAGGCATGTAATAAAAAGTTTGAGAAATATAAAAAATTTTATTAATTCATAAGCAGTTTTGTACATCATATTATAAGTGTGATTCTGGTGTGTGCAAGTCTGGACAGTCAAAGATGAGTGGTCGTCGTACTGGAACTGGGGGATGTTGGGCTGTGAAATTTGTTAAGGAAAAAAAGAATGGGATTTACATGCATACAACTGAGAAACTTACAAATAACATCTTGAATTTAAAAAAAAAAAAACATTTTGTAAGCTTCCAAAATCTTGGTTAGGCTTGTGATAAATTCACTGAGAATTCTTTATACAGTACTTGATCGAGTGCAGTGCGATCTCGAATATAAAGCAGCTAAAAATCAGTAACATATGTATATATACATCAATCCTTATTATTATTGGATGAAGTATTGTAACACCACTTTTTATTAAATTTGACTAGTTTTTACCTTCATCCTAATTTTAGTTTTAGGATGAAGGTAAAAACTAGTCAAATTTAATAAAAAAGTGATATGTATGTTTTTTTTTTTTTTACACCCATGTATAATGCTACTCCCAAATTTTGACCCTGACTTTTTTATATTAAATTTCTCGCATTTAAAACAAAAAAAAAATAAAGTATTAACTAAAACAGATTAATATTTCAAGATGGCAATGTGAACATTGCTAATGTTGAGGTAAAAAGGATATTTGTACAATAGTTTAAAGACTCCAGTACCTATGCTCATTGGAATGCCCATAATGATGCACTCACTGACACCTGAAAAAGAAGAGGAGAAAAAAAAATTAATTTAAACCAAGTTCTATAAATTAGTGTTACAAATAGATTTTTAAAAAAATAATAATAAAGATTCATTTATAACTTATTATTAGATGAAGTATTGTAACACCACTTTTTATTAAATTTGACTAGTTTTTACACAACTTTTACCAATCAGCCACAAAGACTTCATGGATCATACGTGAAAACAATAAAAATCTGGCGCAGAGAGTCGGATGTAAGGAGTGAATTTAAAAGTGTAAATCAGCTTCTGTTATTCCATGAAGTCTTTGTGGCCAATTGGTAAAAGCAGCTAGGCATAAACTAGTCTCTCTCTGGCAATGAGGGTGTGAGTTTGATTCTCACTGAAGGCTTAGTCTTTATTTCCGAATGCGCTGTTATTCGTTGCCATAGAAACAGTAGCCCAAATTAACAAGTTGTATAAAAACAACTAAAATTAGGATGACGGTAAAATCTAGTCAAAATTAATTAAAGTGGTGAGGTTACAAAAGAATTTACAAATTTGAATTATATTGGACAATGTCTTCATTCCTGCTAGCACTGAAATAAGTATAGTATGTTTTTAAACTCATTTTTTGGAATACTTTGAGATGAGAGAACATTGTATGTTATATACACTATAATTTTTATCCCCCCCCAAATGGCATGAATGGTTAGCGCAGTGTTGTGCGAGATTCTAAATCTTGTTATTAGTATATCACATCAGAAGAGTGGAGCATGCACTCTTCAAGACAAACTTCATCCAAGTATCAATACATTACTTAATTAACAGAATTTGTACATAATTATATTCACATTATGGAGCACATTCGGTGCCAAAGTACATTGATTAATGTTTCCACTGCTTTACCTGTTAAGCACCAAACAATGTTAATTATGTAACTTCCCCCTTTTTTGAAATTCGTGCTTTGTCTTCATTTAGTCCCCTGCACATTGCTGTGACTAAATAGCATTGCTTGAAAGCAGGTATTAGTCTCTGGGGAATCCTCATTGTTCTATCCTTGGCCTACATACATCAGCAAAAAGAAAACCTGAAACATTGGTGCTGAAGGTGTTAACAGCTTTTGAGTACTGGAAGAGTTGTTACTGTAAATTTCCATTTTGGGAAAATAAATCTTATATTTGTTTTTTCTTCAGGTTCGTTCTGTGCCGGCATCTGTCATTCTGAGGTAAAAGGTATTATAATGTGTGTGTGTTTTAAACTCATTTTTGAGAGTATACTTTTTGGAAACAAATATAGTGGGTGATTAAAGATACACTTTATCATTAATATACTTTCCTTCGTTTTTGAAAACTCTCACATATAATAGAACTTTTGTTTCAGCCTAATAGATGCCTCTTCAACAAAAGGGATCTTTTGGTTTTTTAACTAATTAAATTATTTCTTTAATAAGATTTCCCCCTTCCCTTGCTTCAATAAAGTTTGAAGGAAAATATAGAAACCAGGGCTGTGGAGTCAGACACAAAACAGCCGACCATGACTCCAATGGCTTTAAAATGGCTAGTTTTTTCATTTCCAGCTAACATCCAGAACTATATAAACAAGAAATACCTAAATATACACATTATTGAGCAACACATTGAACATAAGACAAAACTTTTAAAAATAAAGTCTTTATTTTTATAAAAAGATATAAACGAAATCAAGAACATCTTTCTTTACCAGTTCAATGTTTTTGAATTCTTTGAACACACGAAGCAACTTAACCAATAACTATTTTAAAAGAAATAAGCTCAAGTAGGTACATAAATCTTCCTTTCCGTGATTAAAGCAGTTTGAAAATAAAATTTAAGTGAATGGAACATGAATTATTTTAGAATCTTTTACAATTAATAGTAAAGAACAAAAAACAGGCTTTTTAATTTCATTATTGTTAATATGTTATTTAATTATACATTTTAATAAAAAATATACTTTCTTGAACCTTTAATACTGTGTTTAAGTACCATTTACATCCATATAACCAAGGGTTACACATTTTCAAAAATAGAAAAAAGAATTTGCAAGTAATTTTTTGTGCTTTCAATCCCTAAGACTTCCGTTTTCACAGGAAATTTGTCAGTTTTGAAAAGTAAATTTTTTAAGGTTTTGCAGAGGGTTTATTTACATTCAGGCAGGCTTTCCACAGGAAGTAGCTCAAAAATCGACCTATTGGGCAGGTTTTCAAGTAGTAATGTTACAATTTACATTTACTTGGAGTTGGAGTCAGTATATTTTTACCGACTTAGACTCCAGTCAGTAAAACCTTTCCAACTCCAGTAACCCAAAATTCCTCCAACTCCACAGCCCTGATAGAAATGCAGCAAAATCAAAACATGTTTTTAAAATGAACATACCTGTAATGGCATCTCTTTGTCCATGGAAGGCAGCCTCAAATAAATGATCAGCAGTTTTTTCAAACTGGAAAACAAAACAAAATTCTTTATTACAAACAACTTGACTGTTACTTAAAAGTATCTCATATATGCTTATATGTTGTTGCAGGAATAGTATTTTGATGGCAGGCAACAATTCAAATTAATTTTGTTTGAAATGTCCCCAGTTTGTCAAGATGGAGACATTTTATACTTTGGTTTTCATGTGGTATACTTTTTTAATAAACTGCATAAAATGAATTTTGATTTTAGAATTATTCATTTGAACTTCTAACTATTCAACTAGAAAGCAGTCATAGACATAATCTGTTACTTACAGAAGCAAGCATAAGAACACTCTCCTTCATTTTACTCAAACCAAAGCGGGTGATACCAAGGACTTCTCCCTAAAAACAAAGATGCAAAAAGACAATCAACATTTATGACAGCAATAATTCTACAAACATACAAAAGAAATAATATATTGCAAATGAAAACATGCTATCAATAAAGAATTCAAGTCTTATCAGATTCTCCATGTGCCAAACTTGGTTTAGTATTAGTGATTCTAAAATAAATGATACATCAACACTTGAGAGTCATATAGTACCAAGCAACATCTTGTGTTGACAAGATATACAAACCAGCAGAAGTTAATTTCTCCAACACCATCCTTGAGTTGAAGAGGGTATAATTAAGAGGGTGCCAGTTATTTGGTAGAATCAGCCAACCACAATCATTGATCACCTCACCCTACATGTAATCAATTATTTTATTGATTTTCTTTCAAATAGTTCTTCGGATGATTGAACCTCTTCTTCTTGTTTGTGTTGTTAACACGTTTCGACCGACCCATTCTTCGGCTTTCTTCAGGTGTAATATCCGAGTGTGATCGGGTGAACAGAAGTTTTTTTTTAATTTCAAAGGGGGTAACCTTTATAATGTAGGATTCGGGTGTTTCTTTGTCATTGTCTTGTCAAGTTTGGGTCTGTTGAGCAGCGGAAGTCACATCGGGTTGAACTCCACACTTGTTTGAAATGGATGCCAGTCCATTAGTTCATTTTCTTTTATCCATTTGTGTCACAATTTGGGATTGTTCAAACCAAAAACATATCTCAACCATTATTAACTAGCTGAAAACCTGCCCTACAGTTACCATGCTAGTATTATAATGAAACTGACTATTATGAAAGCGAATTTAGGGTAACATTTTTTGTTGCAAAAGACTTGACTATTGATGTATGACTACTATGAAAAAAAGCTGCACTAAACAATGCACTAATTACCATTTTCTTGTTCATTTTTTATTTATACAAACTCATACATATTACGTATTTTAGAAAAAAACATTCATAAAGTCAGTTTAAGAATTTGGTGTAATTTACTTTGGTGGTTTAGACATGCATAGTGTTACATCAAATTTGAAGTAAAGAATTTGTATCTAGTGTTTTTTTAGAGCAATTTTCATGAATCAGTGTAATTAAAAAAGTTACTCACAATAAAGGTCTCTACAAGATGACATAAATTAAAATTGGTTGAGTTTTACAAAAGTTATTACAGAATTAAAGTCGTCAATTTGTTGTAAAAACTCTACTTAATCATATTAAGGGCAGAGCACTAAACGTGCCTGCCCGAAACTACTTCCAATGATTAATGGAAAGAATAACTTACTCGACAAGTCATTAAATCAGCCAGCAACATAACATGGCGGATATCAATGCTCATTCCATGATTTACCATGGTATATACAATTTCATCAATGATGGTTGTCCGTGCTGCTTCTATACCAAGAGTCTTCTCTACTTCACAAGTGTTGTTTGAAGTGCTACGACCACCATTGACACCTAAAGTTATAAAAATTATAAGTTATAAAAATAACAATTTTTTTTTAAGAATAGGTAAAAAACGATTTATGGGCAAAATGAATTGTATGATTAGAACTGATTTTGACTGTTCACCGCTAAATAAGCTATCATTTGTTAGTTTCATAATTACTGTATTTACACGAGTACAATACGATCT
>VCCN01000158.1:5392782-5406049 GCA_006491835.1 Architeuthis dux | reverse complement strand
TAACGGATGTAGATCTTTACCAAAAGTTCTTCTGTGTTTGGTGGGATTCAAAGGGAATTCTTTATTACTAATTACTAACTGGAACCTGGACAAATTGCTACTGTGCAATGCTACAGCAGAGCAATTGGCTCATTTGAATGATTCATTGGAACAGAGGAGGTCTTTTTCTAGGCAAAGAAGTTGACCAGTGACTTCGCTGTATAACAACACCCATCCTCATGTTGCAAATGCAATGCAGCAAACAATGATGGAGCTGGGATGGGAAATTCTTTCACATGCTCTATATTCTCCTGACCCTCAGACTATTACTTGTTTTGCTTCATTTAACATTCTTTGTCTGGTCAGCAGCTCCAACAAGTTGAAGATATCAAACAAATTCCTTGAAGAATTCATCAAATAAAAACCAGAATCATTCTTTTATAATGAGATACACAATTCGCCTGTAAAGCTAGGGAAATACTTTGATGAATGAATATATAAATAAAAAGATATTGTAAAAAAAAAAAAAAGAAATTTGCTGGTAACTTTCGCATTAGCTTTATAAATACTTCAATAAAAGCAGAAATACACAAAAAATAGTTTATAATGGCCACACCTTAGGCACTTTAAACATCAACTCTAAACTGAAACTTCAAGCAGAAACACAGAATGATGGCTCCTATGCCTGCACCATTTATTAGTAGGACATGTACTGACTTTTTAATGTTGTAGGCTGTTAAACTACATAGAGATGAGAGCTTATAATTACCAGGGTGACATTTAGTGGGATCTGCTTGATAGCTGAGATAGTTATTGTATTTCCTGGCCTCAAGGACACACCCCAATTTTGACTTGCAAAATTGCAGAAAAAATGAATAAATATAAAATTATGGTTTCAGCACTCTCACCTACTTTGTCAAGATGTTTTGTGGGTGGCTTAGCAACACGTAGATCCTCCTCACCACTTATAATCTGCATTTATCTAATCTATATCTATTATAATCTATTATCTATAAATTATCTATTCTTATAATCTGCATTCTTTTCTTTCTCTTACAATATGGAGAAATGGTAAGTTTACACCTATGGTAGAGCAGATCTTACACGATGCTACTACATATGAGTGGCCACGCATGATAAGTGCCCAAAGAACCATTTTTAAAAAGTTGATATTCTTGTTATTTTTAGAGCTACAATGCTCATTTCTATTTATGTTGAAGCTTGAACACACTGCATTATGATTCATAGAGTGTTCTGAGAATTGTAGCTTTAAGAATAACGAAAATATCAACTTTTAAAAATGGTTCCTTGGGCACTTATCATGCACAGCCACTCATATTTTTTTCATTATTTATGACATTTTGTTTATTTACTATTTTATACTAAGTATAATTTTTACACTTCATCCAGAGGTCATATAGAGGAATTCAGCTTACTGTCTAATATAGAGTACCTTCCTCTGGGGTTAGGATAGGCCTATGAAAAAAGTAACCTTCGGCCAGTAGCACACAGGGTAAATTTCGAAACCTATTTCAGGAAAAAAATAGCATCTTTGACTCTTAGAAATACAGTATGTATTTTGTTCTGGTGCCTGTAATCTGTATTTGGCCCCAGGTAAAAGCCAGGATTTCAAATGCTGATTTGCAAAGCAACACAACACAATCTTCCTATCCTCTAACAGTCAGTACGTTGGTGCACTTGTAAAATCTGCATACCTACTTGGTATACATATCTATCAAAGGATTAAAATACATATCTACTTAAAGGATTAAAAAAATTTCCTGATTAATGCCGTCAGGAAATGGATGTGGCAATTGTTACCTTCCCTGTTTTAAAATGGCCGCCACTCCAGCTACAGAATAACAGACGCAGATGACGATTTTCAAATCAAAGAAACAGATAACAATAACCCTAAAAATACTAACCTTGCAGCTGGAGTGACAGCCATTTTGAAAAAGGAAAGGTAACAATAGCCATGGATGTTTCTTTGATCAACAAGATCATTGAGTATTTGAAGAGAATGGTAAGTGCAAACCAGAAAATGATGGCCAGCAGAAAAGAAAAAAAACAATGAGAGCTCAAACAACTCTTTAAATGATAATGACTCATCTCAAAATTACAGAAGAGATGAGCTCTTAACAGATGACATAGGTGTGGCTTTCAGTTGATACTCATATCTGTATTCTTCATCCTATTAAAGTATTATTTTGATCATTAATGAAAAGAAGGCTAGCAAAAATTGTATGAGGATGTAGGTGTGACACTTGAATTTGGTTCCTGTCTAGATTATTATTCTCTAATACAGGGGTAGGCAACCTATGGCCAGGTCCAGCCCGCAAAGAGATTTTGACCAGCCTGCAAGCATATATTGGGATACTATGTTTACTTTCATGTTTTAAAGATTCTTTACGTCTTTTTTTATAGGTTCAAAAGATACCTTGATTGAAATGAATTGCGATTTAATGGAGTTCTTTGATTATACACAAATGATTCCCTAGCATGGGTTATTCATTGATTTGAGGCAAAATATGACAATGTATTTAAATGGATAATTCACATATATTGAGATTTTTTATATGAGTATATCTGGCCTAGCATCCACTCATTAATAAGTGATCCGGCCCACAGGGGCAATAATGTTGCCGACCCCTGCTCTAATGCCAATACATTTGAGAGAAATAGCTTACACAACTAAAAGACCTAAAACTATTTTCAGATTTGAACTGTCCCATACACTGCATTTATTTATGATATGAGCTTAGTATACCCAAGGAGGATCAAATTCAGTACATTAGTAATGGTCTGCAGGACTAGCTTGCTATCTATTACACCATGGTGAGGTGCCTATAGTTATATACTAAGCTTAGCTTAGTCTGGCACAGGGCTATAGTAATGGGGGCATCTAGTCAGGATTGAACTCACTACACTAGCATATAAACAAGCTTGCTAATCACCATGCTACAGTGTGCGCCTATCTATTAATGGTATAACACGATTAGGAACTTTTGAATACAGAAGCAAATTGATTTTATAGAGAACTGGATTGTTCTTTATCTACCTGTTCCAAACTTGTAAATTATGGAGTAATGACCAGTAAAAATCCAGCTACATTTATGACCCTGTACATCGAATCAGGTATTAAGTTGCACGGGTCAGTTTCAAGCTGGAGCTGATATGACATTACGATTTTACCAGCATGTAGAATTTACGTTGGCATCATAATTCAGAGTTCTAGTTTAAAGTTAAAATGTAAAATCTGCTCATTTTGTCATATTAACAGAGAACAAGAAATTATAGCCAAATGGATAATGCTTATGGTTACCTGTCAATCACAGATGCCGGTGACCCTAGGTGTCACCCAAGGCTTCACTCGTCATTGACAATATACTTTCAATGCAGATGTAAAAAGAACATTCTAGAACTGCCTAGAATATGATTGTCAACTTGTCCAATTTTGATTGGTGGATATGAAGTTTCTTACTCCATAAACATCTCAGGTTTTGGAGATTGGGCAGAGAGAGAGAGGGCAGCAGCTGCATGCTGCATGCACTTGGAGCCAGAGAGAGGGTGGCAACATGCTGGGGGTGTCATTGAACCAGAGCCATGCCTCTCGTCTTTCTCAACACCCTGAATATTCAGAACTGGTAAACGACCGTACTGTGAAGAACTCTGAATTATAAGAATATTCACAAGTTCTTATAATATGATTGTACTGCAAAGAAAAACTGAACTATATGAGTTTGTGAAAGATTGTACTGCAAAGAAAAACTGAACTATATGAGTTTGTGAAAGATTGTACTGCAACAAAAGTAAACATTTGTTATTGTTGATTTTTAAAATCGGCATCTGGTCTTTTCCTTCAATTCCAACTTGCTTTGTGATCGGACCAGCTAGGCTTGAGGAAGTTTCCACCAGCTAGGCTTGAGGAAGTTTCCACCAACTTTGCCAATGTCCCTTCTGCAGATCTTTAAACACAGTGTGGGCTTAGTAGGCATTGGCGGAGTGAGACCTGTACCAGCAGAGCTCATGACCTTGTCTTGCTAGTGCAGGTCATTTTTGGCGATTTTCAGATTTTATCAAAAATGGCTTCATAAATATCTTATCTAACCATTTCCATTGAAAATATGAATGTTTAATAATCCAAAACATGTTTTAATGGGTTTTTCTGAGACCGCATCAGTTGAAATAGTCATTGTTCGCATACTTTCAACGTCAATTTTCTCAAAACATTGGTTATAAAATTTCCCCAAGTACCTGAAACTAAATGTTCCATATCTTCGCAACCACATAAGCTATCAAGATGGGGTGAGTACCAAAATTAAACTTATCATGTGCAAAATATGAATCCAGCATCATCTAAAAATCACGGTACTTAAATGGTACTTAATACCCGATTCGACGTGTGGGGTCACATTTATATACCTCTTTTTTTATTTTGCCAAGAACACTTTTTCTTTCTCCAATATAGAAAGTGGATTACAACAGGATTGACAAAGACGACTGTACACAAGAACCCACAAGACTGGGTGGCTGAGAATTAACTCCCTATTAGAAATTATATCTAACTGTTGTATATCAGGGAATCTTTTCACTGGGATCAACCAGGAAATTAAAAGAATTTCAAATAACCTAACTTATAGTGCAAGATAAACAATTAAGCGAAGATCTTAAATTCTCAGATGTGAACTTAGTATATGTAAATTGGATTTTTTTTTTCAATCTGACTTCTGAAGTACCACAACCGGCAAGAATTTTGGATGTTCAAATCTAGATCTATCAAAAACAAAAAAACAACTGGATGAAATACCCAGGTCTGAATTTCTTAGACAAACCATTATCATTATTATTAATTTTTGACTAGTTTTTATTTCATCTTATTTCTGTTGCTTTTTATTTATAGGAGTATCAACTGAAAACCACACCTTATGGCAAAGCCCAGGTCATTACTCTACAATTGTTAAGTAAGCGGCCTGGATGGGAAATAAAGAATAAGCTTCCAGCGAGATTTGAATTATTATATTATACACTCAAGGAAGGCTGAAGAAAGCATTGGTCAAAACAGTGATAAAAAACAGCAAGGATGAGAATACTAGTCAAAACAACTTGTGGAATACCATATATGTCAGACTATAAGATGAATGTTTTACAAGGGTATTCTGACGACTACTGCTCACCGCAAAACATCCAAGCCCCATAACTGTCCATATCGAGCTATGGTAGGTGGCCTCCTAGACATAATACCAGTGCAGATGTAGTGTAATATCTGTATATTTTTTTTAAATATTTTAAATTAAATGTCAGTCTAATATACCGGCATACACAGTAATGATCATACCTTTATCATTACTACAGGAATCTCTTTTTTCAACATTTGCATTACATAATACATGGAACTTTTGGCAGTTTCCTGGGGAGAGATAGTGATCACTGATGAACTGTGTGTTTGAATTTGCTGAAATAAAAACAAAAAGATGTGTTCAATACGTATAATGGAAAGAATGTTAAAACAATGAAAAGAAGCAGAAACACTCAATAGAAACCGTCATGTTATCAACATCTTTTGGCAGCATGCTGTGTTGGGGGTGATCAATTAAAAAAAGGGGAGATCAATGAATAAGTTACTTCTCTCACCTCTCCACACGTTTCTATGCTACGCTTCTTTGTTACTATTACAATTCCATTTTTAAACTCAAAACAAAAGTTAAAGATTGTTTATACAAAAAATTCAATTTATAAATAGATTTACATTATTTATCAATGAACCAGCAGCGTAGCCTTGATGTAACTTGGCAACCAATCAGAGGGGAACTTACTGTGCATGTGTGAACAGACACTCTCCTGTATGGTTACTCAGTCAGCAGTGAGACGCCATCAAATGGCTGTTGCATTCACAATGACTGAGCAAGTCATTCTTCACGTCTCATGTAAGGTCTTTTGGCAAAACATTGCATCACCTGTTAGCCCCTCTACAGTCTCGATTTCGCCCCCTGTGACTTCTGGAGTTTCCCCAAAGAGATTTCAGACCGTGAACAAGATTAAGGAGAATGCAATAAGGCAACTGATTGCGATCCCAAAAGATGACTTTGCTGACTGTTTTTAATAATGTAAGGGATGCTGGGATAAGTATGTGAGGTCACTAGGGGAGTACTTTGAAGGGTACTAATGCGCCATTGCCCCTGGTAGGCTATTTTTTTCATTTTTTAAAATTAAATGGCTGGACACTTTCCGGACAGACCTCGTACATATAATATTTAAACAGCAATGGTTCCAGTACATCTAACAAAATGTTTTATATACTAACCGTTCTTTTTATTCTCAATTTGGAGCAGCAGATGGAATCAACAATGCTGTCAACATGCACTTCCAACTGAAAAAGAATTAAACGAATATTAGATCAAAGTCAGGAATTAGAATAAGTGAGGCATAATAATCTTTTGTTTAAAAAGGGGCAAATTAGTTAATATCTAGAGATAAAGGAATTGTGTTTATCCTTTTTTGTGTGTGTGTTCACTATAAACACCAATTATAATTTATTTTCTCATTGATACTATATAGCCCTCCATATATGATATTATTTATTTAACACACATTAGCAGGTAACATAACTGAATAGACATCATCAATGACATGTATGATGCTCTGGTATCCAAAGTAATCCCAATTGCAAAATACAATCAATCATACAGAATAACAAAAAGTAGTATAATTAATATAAATGAATTCAAACTTGACAGAGATTGAAAGACCTGTTAGTTCTGTATCAGGAAAGTTCAAAGTAAGAAGTAAGAAAAAGATTTTGATAAAGATCTACATCTGTTAACCAAGTTGAAAAACAGAAACAATTTTTTTTTCGCCAGTAATCTTTTATGCTTTTAATCCGTTAGACCCTAACAATCTTCAAAAAAAATTATTTTTAAAGTTTTACAAGGTGGGTTCTATTTACAATTTAACAGTATCTTTGAAGCATGTTGTTACTTCCCTTGAAGGTTGTTAAATAGGTTTCTTTGATATTTTAATGACGATTTTTCTGTGCTTTCATTACATCAAAAAACCTTAATGAAAGCAAAGAAAAATCATCATTAAAACATCAACGAAGCCTCACAAGGCAAGTAACAACATGCTTCAAAGCCTCACTTCCATACAACTGACAGAAAGTAACGGCCCCGTTTACGATACAGTTACACTGTAAATAGAACCCCCCTTGTAAAACCTTAAAAAAAATTTTTTTTCCTAAAATCTAACCACTTCTAGGAAGATTGTTAGGGTCTAATGGATTAAAGCACAAAAAATTACTGATGAAAAAAATGATTTCTATTTTTTTCAAACTATTCTTGGTTAACAGATGAAGATCTTTACCAAAAGATTTTTTCTAGCTTTTTTATCTTGATATCTACCTTGAGAAGCTTGATTCTGTCAAGATCCAGTTTGACAAGTAAAAAACAATCGTCTGGCAAATAAACTTCTTCCACATATTCTGAAACCTTTGTAAAACAAAAAGGAAATTTACATAATAAACAAGAAAAAACAAAATGCAGGTGTTATTTTAGTTAATGTTCTGTCACACCCACATCTACAGAAATCACATAAGGCCAATAAATTTGGAGCACTGACAAAAGGGTAAGAATATTATAGTTTACAATAATGATTTTATTGCAAACAAACTTTTTGTAACCTTTGATAAAATTGTGGAGGATTGAAGTAGAAGACAAGCATAGAAGAATGGTGTAGCAGAATTATTTATTTACTAATCTTTGTTTATTATTGTAACTGATTTATTCAAAATGTTGTCCGCATCTTAGTTATTATAGTCTTCAGGTGTCATATTCAGTGATGTTCTCAGAATTTTGAACCAAATTTTTTACTTTACTCTTTCTTCTATTCTAGTGCTAAAAATCATATTTTTTACTTCACTATTCTAGTGCTCTTTATTCAATCAACAAGGGTAAACTGTTCTCATTCTACTTCCAGAACAATACCAAATACAGTAGGCACCTGAAGAAGGCCAGAGGGTACAATGGCCAAAATGTGAGTATAGCAACCAAGATGAGAGCCATAAGTTTGAATAAATCAGTGTATAATGATGATAATTCCTCATCTCAGAAATTCAGACAGAAGTTTTATTTAGTCTGGCACACAAACAGCAAACTGCTTACAGTAACTGCAGAAGAAAGGAATATTTTTCACAAGTGAATGAAGTTCTTGAAAATTAATTGATTAGTTACTACTATATTCCACTTTTGAATTGCAAGGATGTATTCAGCCATTTTGAATTTTTTTTGAGAACCAATTGTGCAGCCATGATGTAACTTGGTAACCAATGAGTGAACAGACACACTCTCGTGGGTTTACTCAGTGAGCAGTGAGACACCATTGAATGAGCTAGTGTACTGTGTGACTGTCACATTCACAATAGCCGGCATGACAATGTGCCTGCCCATTCTTCATGCAGGGTTTTTGGCAAAACATTGCATCATCCAAGTCTGTCAGCCCTCCTACAGAGCAGATTTGGCTCCTCAACTTCTGGCTTTTTCCAAAGCTAAAATCACTGTTGAACGAGATTAAGGAGAACATAACAAGGCAGCTGATGGCAGTACCAAAAGAGGACTGTTTTGAAAAGTAGAACGGATGCTGGGATAAGTGTGAGGTCCTAAGTACTTTGAAAGGACTAAGGCGCCATTACCCTAGGTAGGCTATTTTTTTGTTAATACTCCATGGCTGAATACTCTCCTGGCAGACCTCATACTGTGGAATTTCCTGCTAGTAATACTGATTATTATAACAACCTGACTTAGACTCTTCTATGATGGAATCATTTTGCTACATTCAATAATACATTGAAAATAATCACATCACCTCGCACAATAAACAGATGATATACTAACCTCACCAAGAAGCGTTTTCTCTATTCGACCTTTAACTCGTCTTGCAGTTTCAGGGTCATCGTCAACATCCAACTGAGCAGAAATAATTGGTGTACTGATATTCTTTGTGGCATTGATAATTTCCTTAATGCGAGGAACACCGAGAGTGATGTCTGAGCAGCTAAGGAAGCAACAACATAAAAAGGTCTACAAAGGACCGTCAATCACAGTTTCAAATATTTATTTTTATACCATGTGGGTATCACAGATTTTACATGTACTAGATTAACTTCAAGAGGAAAATGGTTTTAAAATCAGTTTTTGTTCTAGATTAATTTGTAAATAGTATTGAACAATAAGTTATAATAATTTAATCATTATTAATAAGCTTACTTCTCGATTCTAGGAACCTAAACTTTAGACTTTCATTAATTTTGCAACAGAAAGGGAAATTGGCAGTAAAAATATATTTGTTAAAAATCAAATGTCCACAGCAATTAAAAACCATCAACCAAAACTGTCAAAATGGGTTTCTCCAGTTTTCAAGTCGGTCCGCCTATGTATGATATACTAACCTCACCAAGAAGCGTTTTCTCTATTCGACCTTTAACTCACCTTGCAGTTTCAGGGTCAACACCAATGGAGCTAGGGTGTTTAAAATTTCAACATTTACTCCTTATTTTGTCTAGAATAAACGTTTTTTTGGGAGCTTTTTTAAATTCGCCCCACAGTGTAAGTTTATGCTAAATTGATCCTAGTTTGTGCCTGCTTGTTTTTTGAAAATTTGGACTTTTTAGGGGTTTTTTTTAATCCCCAACCCCAATTGATGAATAGTAGTTCACCTGCATTTCTACTAACATTATACAATAACAATCACTGAATGTTGGAGGTGCCCTCGAGGAATCAAGCCCCCCCCCCCAACCAGGACCCTCAAATCTCTAGCTACATCACTGCTTTTGAAAGGACAGATTACTCAACAAGCTCACAAACCCCAGGCTTTTGAAAGGTCTTCCCACAGGTACCCAGTAATACCTTTGTGGACCTTCAGCTTTTTTTTTTTCAGTTACTTTCATGGAGGTGCAGGTGGCCTAGTAGTTAGCAGCACAGAAAATGGAAACAGCAAACTAAGTTCAAACTCTGGCTGAGACAATTTACCTTTACTTTGCACTAATGCCCTCCCAGCTATGGGTAAATAGCAGGGTAGGGCAGACTGGGCCCTTCAGGTGATTGACAACTCTGAATTCAAACCAGGGAAAGTCCAATCCCTCATCCAACATTGTGAGAGGCTTGCAACAGACAGAGTAGAGAACATGTTCCTGTAATGTATGGTTTCTGGTGAAGCTTTGACTGTCCTAGCAAACCGGAAATGGATTATAATAAATTGATCAAGTAAAATAAAAGGAGAATAAAAACGGACAGAATAACCCCACCACCGTCTCCAGCTACCTTTGACACCTCAAGTACAGGTGGAAGATAAAAAATTTAAAAAAACTTTCATCCTTTTGATGTAGAAATATCTATTACTATTTTTAACTGTTTGTATAAAAAATGTTGCTAATAAAAACAAAAAGGATACTCATAGAAGCGACCCCAGCAAAGTGAAAGGTCTTGAGTGTCATTTGCGTTCCTGGTTCACCAATACTTTGAGCACAAACAGCTCCAACAGCAGTTCCTAAAATAACAAAGATATTAATAAATGATTATTTGCAATACAAAAAGATTTGAATGAATGATTTTCTCGATATTTATACCATTTTATAGCAACAAGTATCACTTCATAACCAGAACTTTAGATGAACCCTGTGTAGCAAAATCTATAGAATGAGTTTAAAATTCTGTATCACATGAAAGAACTTTTACTTATCAAGTAGACAACAATACGGATCAAGTTTAAATCAGGCACCCTGAAAATTGTTGAATCGAAAAAGGACACATTTTGCCTCAAATGAGAATGTTTGAAGTTAATTACATTCGATAAAAATGGGGTTTTTTTTGGTTTTTTTTAAACTAACGAATTTTCGAAGTTACTAAGATACTTTCTCCCTGAAAAATAGTCAACTTTCTTTTTTTTTTATTACGCTAAGATGACAGTTACTGAATGACTGTAAAATGTAAACTCTAAGAATCACTATAAAAACCAAAACCTAGTTTTACGAAGAATAGTTGGATTGAAAGCACAAAAAATACTTTTTATTTTTCAGTGAGAAAGTATCTTAGTAACTTCGAAAATTGTTAGTTTAAAAAAAACAAAAAACAACCCATTTTTTATCGAATGTAATTAACTTCAAACATTCTCATTTGAGGCAAAATGTGTCCTTTTTCGATTCAACAATTTTCAGGGTGCCTGATGTAAACTTGATCCAAAAAAGACAAACGCGATATAATCGGGCCATAATAACTGCTGGGGGAAGGGGCATGGGCAATATTCAAGGGCAGGAAATATTAGGTGAAAGATGGCAAACATTGTATAAAAACTAAGTGAGATTTGAACAAATAAACAAATACATTCTTTAATGTACATTGTTTTAATTAAATAATACCACCAAAATAACTACAATATATTACAAAGTATACCAAATTTTAGTATTTAAAAACAAAATATCTACATCAATGACTTCTGCAAATTAAATAGTTCCTGAAAACACTAAGACTACACAAATTCACAATATATATACAAGACAAATTTTCAACACATATTTCTAATGATTTGACATCTTATGAAAGAATTAAAAACATAAATAAATAACATAATTAAATTGGGATTATCAATATGGATAATCCCCAAAATGGTAGAATCTCCAAAGACTACCAACCTGGTTCAATCTTTGATCTTAAATACTTGTGACGACAACACTCCAAAAATCTTTGAAACTGTGTTTTTGTAATTCGATCCAGTTGAAACAAAACTGAAAAATTGAAACAAATAGGAAAGTGAAAATTTGCATTAAAAAAAGACTAGCATTCCAAGGGAAATTATGAATCACCGCCACCCATATACGCTATGTTGGGGGTGATCAATTAAAAAGTTGGGCTGTGATCACTAAAAAAGGGCTGAATTTTCAAAAAAAAAGCAGGCACAAACTAGTGACCAATTTAGCATAAGCTTATATTGAAAATTGAACCCCTCACTAAAACCGTATTTTGGAGGGGAATTTTAAAAAAAAGCATTTTCATTACTCATTGAGGGGTGTGTGTGCCCACGCAAAATTTCAAGTTTCAATGAACGGTTAGGACTGGGCGAAGTCCAGAATTTTCAATAAAAAACAATTTTAAGTTTCTACTATAAAAGGTTAGAGCTGGGTGAAGTCCTGATACTTAGATAGATAGATACATATAAATGTGTGAACACATGAATAATCTTAACCTTTGGTAGCAATGATTAAAAAGTGAATCTCATTTGGGAGACAAAATAGAAAAATAACTGTTACAAAATTAATTACATGTCTTAGCATGTAAATTTCATTTTTACTTGAATACAACATCACACTTTTAGTTTTAGATAAATGAGCAGAGATTTCCCCCCACAAAAAAACAAATCCAGAAAATAAGAAACATTCAGTTGTGACGTTAACATCGTCAAGATCTCTGTACAGGGTATAATGTTTGGCACTCTTTCAGTAGGAACAGTAAACAAATTAAAATAAAAGGATTTCATTACATTCCTTTAATGACTTGAGAATAACAGATCTGCATCATTTCCTTGTGACCAGGATATGTGGTCAAACAAACATAACCAGAAAAGAAAACAACTCTTTGGCTACTAATTTGGCACTGTATGACTAGAAAAGAAATGTTTACTTTTAATGATCAAAATCAATTTTTAGCACTCACTTCGACAGTCGGCAACGTGTACTTGCCAGATTACAAGAAGGCAGGCGATCATGTGACCAAAATGATAGCAAAACGGTTTCAAATAAAAGCCTGCGGTCTGACTTACCTCGGGGTCCAACTAGCCCCAATCTCCCCTACCATTTTCAAACAGTTACTTTGATAAACTGAAGTTTTAATTGTGGATGCAGAATAAACTTATTAATGGATTTATGTACATGTAAATAGATATATCATACCTGATCTATCTTCTCTGTTTAAGGAATCCATGTTATGGAGTCCCCAGACTTTAGCAAGTCTGCCACAAACTGAATTTAGGAAATCTCTGAAGAAAAAAAACAAACTCCATAAGTATACATTTTCCAAAGCAAATTAAAAAGACAAGTGAACTGAATCGATGAACATGAGAAAGCACATATATACAGTTACCGTTACAGTCACTGTTGATATTATATGAATTAAAACTGTGGTAAGTTGAAGCGTGACCAAGACGCAATCGAACAAGTGCAGATTGATTGATTGATTGATTGATTGATTGATTTGTTTAGCACCATATTTACCCTTGATGGGTCATTTAATGCCGAAATCAGTTTAAAATC
>VCCN01000158.1:5365587-5375827 GCA_006491835.1 Architeuthis dux | reverse complement strand
TCTTTAGTGTTTGAAGCTACAAAGCTTTCTAGAACATATATAGAGAGGGGGAAGAGATGGAAATGAAAAAAAGACAGAGACAGGATTGCTGGCTGGCTATCTAGAGACAATGTGAGAAAGATTGAAAGGTAGGTAGGGATGGAAAAGTGTAAAAATTGTGATACAATAAAACTCTTTATGGAGAGATAGAGCAAAGGAAAGGTAAAAGAGAGGATGCATTTCTTATTCTTTTTTCACATATGAAATTAATCCATAATTGTACAACATTTAGATAAAAACATGGAAGGGCAACGAAGATTGGAAGGGATAAGGGAGAGAATGAGGGGATACAGGCAAAGGGTAAGAGCAGAGGCATGAGATAATGGATAATCTTAATTGTCAACACCCGTGGAATTTCTACAGGTCCAGCTAGTCCCCAATAAATAAATTAAACATTGATGATGACCTAAATTTGTTTTAAAGGACAACAATGTCCCAGTGACAGGGACTCGGGGATTCTCCCCCCCCTCAGGTCTCTAGTCATGGGGATTTGGGATCCCCACCCCTCCTGCCTGCATGTTCTCGAGCGTGCAGGACCCCACCCTAATCCGACCTTGTGTCAAATTTGCCGTCGTGGGGAGGCTGATAAAGAACACTTACTGCAGGGTGTCATCATGACCAATAGGTCACACAAGTTTACCCAAGATAATTACAGCAGCAAAACGATACTTATTTTGCAACTTACATGGGCAGGAGTTCATGTATATATGTTTTTGTCAAGTTGACTTTATTTTTCTACCGAAAAAGAACAACAACAAGAACAATCCTCACCAAATTTAGGAGAGTTAACGCTTCACTGTTTTTCTGTGCCATCATGTTAAACCAAACTGATATGTAAAATTAACATTCCCCTACCTACCATGATTTGAAATCACGACCAACTGATTGGTAGCCAACTCTCTTACCAACTGAACTAAATTGACACGTCTTACATATCTACAGAAATTTATGTTAGAAATACGCAAGGGCTTATTTCGTTCCAATAAATAAATATATTTATATTGTGATTTGAAATCATGACCAAGTGATTGGTAGCCGGCTCTCTTACCCACTGAGCCAAATTGACAAGTCTTACATATCCACAAATTTTGCATATCAGTTTACACCAATAATTTTGGTGAAGATTGTTGTCAAACTCCAAGACAAATTCAGGGGTTGACTTTACTTTCCTACCGTAACAAGAACAATAATTCTCACCAAATGATTTGAACTCACGACCTGGTGATTGATAGGCTGCTGTCTTACTAACTGGGCTAAATTGACAAGTCTTAGATATTAAGGATAATTTATCATATTTATTATATATACAATACAGAAGTTGCAGTAATCATCTTCAGTCTGAATAGAAGTATGAGTGGAGTTTGACCCTGCAGTAGCTAAGTCTTTATATAAACACACTTTCTAAAACTGTGTTAGTTTTTAATGTTTTCTGGAGTGATTTATCTGAAGTGAATATGAAAAATAAAAATAAACCTAAGCAAAGAGAACTCAACCAGACAAAGATTAGAAAAATATTACCAAGTTTGAAGAATGACAAAGAGAGTGAGTAGATTAATAGGAACAATTCTGATTTATAACAATCTCAACAAATCCTTCCTTACTTTTTGACCTTTGTGCCTCTTTGCTCAATAAAGTTGGCCCCTGGATGAACATCTGGTCCATTGGTTACCATTTTCTTCAACATAGACTTGTTGGCCTGATTCACACGTTCTGGATAGGTCAGAATCTTCGCCACATGAATTGGGACAGACACCTGAAAATATTCACAAGAATAGTGATACAATCAATACTTACAAATCTTCATAAACATTGGATGGAGTAACAAAACTTGGAAAAGGAAAGAAATCTAAAATGTATTGAATTCATAATAAATTTCAATGGGTTTTTTTTTCTGACTTTATGAATTATCATTGATACACACTTTTAATTCTAAAGGTAGTCTAAATATCAATACAATAAAATAAAATACAATTATAATAAATATTTTATCAGGGTACTATCTTTCATTGGCTTCTAGTTTAAAACATTTTCTTTAAATTAATCTAATCTTTCAAAAATGTCTTATTAATGGGCAACTCTTGAGCAATGTATAGATTGTAGACAAAGTCTGAGTGACACAACAAGAAACTGAAATATTGGTGAAAGTGAGAGACATAAAAAAAATGTCAAGGAAAAAGTTGCCAAATATTCACCTGGTCAATCCTCATGTTGGGGTCAGGAGAAATGACTGTACGGCCAGAGAAGTCCACTCTTTTTCCAGACAGATTTCCTCGGAAACGCCCCTGTTTTCCTTTCAGACGCTGTACAAAACCTCGTGTAAACTTTTTGGGCTGTCAAAAAAAAAAGAAAAAAGATTTAAAATGCATGTTCTAAAAAGAGTTGCCTCCCTTCGAGAAATAAATTTTGTACATGATTAAAAAAATCAAATACCAACTGTTGAATGCCAAAACATAAAAATTCCTACAGACAAACAACTGGAAGTAATCATGCCAATTTTTTTTTCAATAACTTTTTAAAATAAATGTTACATAGGCGAGAGGATTTGGTTCAATAATTTTCTTTTAATATCTAGTATTACAAATGAGGACTAAAATAAATTTGTATTAAAAATAATGTTTCAATTAAATAATGTGTAATAGAAAAATATTATAAATAAAATGAGTTGTTTTTAATTGAATTGTAGTATTTTGAGAACGTTGTTCTTTTTAAAAAAATTGAATGTGTTCTAACACATTTTAAAGAGAATTTGTGACCTTAACAAGAAAAGAAACTTAAAAATTACATTCATCAGGCAATGATTTGTAATCTGAATATTTTTCTTTTATATGATGGCTAACTTTTCGAATAAGCTCAAATCTATAGAGGTGGTCTCCATTCAGATATATTTTCATCTTGTATGTGTATATATTTCTTTGATAAATATTATAACCTTAAATTTCATTTGGCAGAATAAATTTGTGCTGTAAAAAATTGTAATATATGTATTTAAACTAAAGTCCCAGTTTTGGGAAGCAGATTAAATAAGAATTACTTACTTGCATGTGAAGAGGAATTCCTGAAGTTTCACTGTTATACAACAAAGCAACTTGAAGTTGGAGAAAATCCCAATCTTCCTATTTGTTAATGAGAAAAATTTTCAATAAGCTACATAATTAAAATGTAATGTTTTATTGTGAAAATTACATCATTGTAATTCTAATACAGTATTTCATGGCATCAATGATGCTTCACTAAAATAAATAGCAAAGATTTACCGAAGTTATATACACTCCTGGGCAAAAAAAATGAGCCGAGCACTTTCCACCATAGAAAACAAATGGGCGCATATTATGGCCAAACAGGTTGGAGAAAATTTGGGAACACTGACCAGTTGTGGGAAGCAGTCAGAGATGAATGAAACAACATTGACACAGCACTCTATAAACAACTATTGGACATCTTGCCCAAATGACTCAGTTTTCTGAAAACAAAGGAAAGGCTGTCCCCTACTAAAAGTACTCTGTGCACAAACACTCCATGCACAGTTGTATAACATTATTGAATATTGCATCTATAATTGTCAAAATAAATGAGTAATTGCAAAAGATTTGATAAAAAAAGCTTGGTTCATTTAGTTGCCAATTGGTATATACGTGGCGAGGGTTGTAATGAGCTGTTCTCGGCGTGGACTGGAAACCACTTGCTTTCTGTGAACGTATTTCAAATCGATTGATACTGTAAGAAATAACTTCTGGTTACTTGAACCATAACTCCTGTCTTCCACTATGTGTCACTCATGACTTCAACTTGACTCTACAAATCGAGCTCTATCACTGACATCACTCAACTGCTGACCATTTATACACCATGGCCCAAACTATAACATAGTAACACTGAAAATTGATTTGTACACAACTAAAGTTTAAGTATGAACCATGAAAGCCACATTGACTAGTATTTCTTTGATCTTAATTTCAGTTACTTATTATCACAACTACTCAGATGGTCATTCTACAGGTACCAGTAAACAGTGTGAATCGGAAACAAAGAATAAGCTCCAGGCAAGACTTGATCTCACATCCCTTCTATGTATTACAGCAGCTCTAAAATTTGAACCACAAGAGCCAACAGAAGATCAAATCTAACCATATAAACACATTCCTTATTTTTATTTTATTTTTCTCCCCCATCACTCGGCAGCACCATATTTGATGTTATTGTTTTGTTTTTACATACACTAGTAGTAATATTATCAATACAATTAGTCAGACCACCATTCTACAGCCACCAATAAACAGTGCGGGTGTCAGAAAGCTCTAGAATACTACTCAAAAACTGATAATGGTTAAGAACAAAAACATAAGAAGATATTTGAAAATAATATTAAAATCATTGGTTACAGCTAGTGAGAATGCTAGAATAGAAACCTAATTCTAATTTCCCCATTAAGCTGAGCTCTATTTTGATCATTTTGGCATGTCTTTGACCATTTTTAGTGCCTTTTTGGATATTTTTGGCTTTTTTTAAATACAAAAATGTGGACCTCGGGAAACTTCCCAATCCTATGAAAAATCCTGGCTAACACCCTGGGTTAGTAATCTATCTTTACATAGAGACAAGCACCAGTAATCTTTTTGTAATCCTTCATTAATATTTACTTGTTTTTTTATACAACATTTCAAGTAGAAACAAAGTCTAATGTAGACAAGACAGTAAATGAAGATTTGACTTGATCAATTTATGCATTCATCAACCAGGGATGCCATATAAAGATATTCAAAAACCTCCTTCCTGTGAACTAATGACTCTGAAAAAAAAAATAAAAAATAAAAGAATGTGAAAGGATACTTTTTACCATGATCCTTTGCACCCACTAACCAGATGTGGTATTATGACAGTATCAAACTTCTCTTTACATAGTTCAAATGGCCGACATAAGAAAAGAAAATTCAAAAGAACTAAAAAGGTTTAATTACCATAATCATTTGCATCTTTGCTCCAGTTGCCTTGTGTTTTTGAATGACATTGTTCATGAAGATAATCTCTGTTAATTTCATTGTAATGTCATCTTCATTCCTAGAAAACAGGGAAAATTATTGAGGTGAGTTGTTAAAGCAGTTTTTTACTAACATCTTTTGGCAGCATGGCATGTTGGGGGTGATCAATTGAAACATTAGAAAAAGGAGTGATCAATGAATAAATTACTTCTCTCACCTTTTGTTGGGCAGTGATCACTAAAAAAAGTCTGAATTTTGAAAAAACAAGCATGAATGTTGTCGGACACAAACTAAGGGACCAATTTACCAAAAACTTACATTGCAAGTTGACCCCCCCCCCTCCACTAAAAAACCTATTTATGGGGGCAATTTAAAAAAAAAAAATCTTTTTTCTAATTATGCATGGATCCACCCTAAAATTTAATCACTTCTTCCATAGCCCACCCTTCCCAAAAATTTCATTGAAATTCATCAAAAACTTTTGGAGATATTGTGTGGAAAGACATGAACTTTTGGCAATATTATGTGGTGTTGACATATAACTACGACGTAGGGGAGATAATTGTACATGGATCCACCCAAAAATTTAATCACTTCTTCCCTGGCCTTGCCGACCTTTCCACAAAATAACATTTGGAGATATCGTGTGGACAGTCATGAGCATATACATAAATGTATGAAAAAAACAAAAACGGAAAAATATCTCTCAATCACAAAAAGATTCCTGGATCTGCCCCAAAATTTAACCACTCCTTCTTCACCACATTGCCCACCCTTCCACAAAATTCATTCATCAACTTTTGGAGATATTGTGTGGACGGACAGACGGAAAAACAGATACGACCATTGGCAGAGGTAAATGAGGAATAAAATATTCTTCTTTGTATTCTAATATATTTATCTTCAGCAGAATGAAATGAGGTCTTACTTATCTAGTTATTACACTGTTGCTTGTCTGTGTTGAACAGGCAGAAATACAATAACAACTATTGACAAAGAACTGATTGTTAAAAGGTACAAAGAAATTTGAATTATCTTTTTTTTGTTTAGGATGGAAAATTACAAAATATCTATTTATATCTTCTTTCAACTGTTATATACAAATGGTACAAAGATTAGGGGGGGGGGGCTTTGAAAAACAAAAGTAGATAATTACTTACGTTCCAGACTTGAGATCAGAAACCACTGATGGACGGATACAGAGAGGAGGGCACATGATGCGGGTTAAGATTAAGTCTTTGGGTTTACCAACGTCTGGGTTCATCACAAGCAATGGGATATCCTAATTTATAAAGAACACATTAAAGAAAAAAGATTAAGTATTTGGAGTTTTAAACGTCTGGGATATCCTAGTTTATAAAGAACACATAGAAGAAAAAGTTTTTTGAAACCTTGAATATTCTTTTACATTGTGCTCATTTACTAGTTTACCCCTTGCTGTAAAAAATGACAGCAATAATTAACTAATTTGGCAATTGGAAAAGTAAAAAAAAAAATAATCAAGCGCCTGTCTCTTAAGAGACAACTCCCAATAGAGTATACACCCGGTGACGAAGACCCGGTTTCTGATGCATGTGTCAGCTTAGTGATCCTTGGAAGTTTCAAGTCTGGTCGAGACCAGGACTTTATTAAGTTTTTATGAGCACCCCCTTGGCAGGATGCAGGTCCACCAAAAGGATACCTCCACCCTAATCACACAGCTTAGAGTGTACTCAATTAGCTGCTGAATGCAATTTGCTGCTGAGGGAAAATTTGTCTTAATGAAGAGTTTTCTACACTCTTCACTCATACTCGAACCCAGGACCTTCTGCTTGTGAGGCAGATGTGCTAACCATTACACAATCCAAGCGGACTATTGTACTTATACTTTATCGAAAACATTATGTTACGCAGCATTTTCTTGTTTATGTTCAATATTTCCTGAATATTAAACTACCGTATGTCACCGTTTATAACCACTACCATTCGCATCTGGATTTTTTAGCTCAAAATTCTCGGAAAAAAATGCAGATTATACATGGGGAAAAAACTGTAAAGTTAAAATTATGTAAAGATACAATTTATCAAGTTTAACGTAACATAAAATTCTATTTCTACTAAGTTATATCACCAGACGTCACTGATGACGTAAGCATCACAGTCGACAAATGCACATTGCTAATTATTATTTGTGAGGATGATGTTTTCTTGGGTGATTTCCGATCTTTGTTAAGTAAACACTAAAAGTGATAAGAAACAAATAACATCATGCGATGAATGGACTGAAAAAGATTAATAAGTCAGAAGCTAATAGAAGCCATAAAAACACAGCAATACCTTGAATAGTGTGGTTTTGATTAATGCAGGTTTTGTACAAATTAATGTAACTAAGAATAAGCTGAAAACAAAAACACATTAAATTATAATAAGACCTTGAACAGTGCAGTTTTGAATATATGATAATTTTGGAATGAATTAACCACACTAATCAAGGTATACCTGTATCTTATTTCTGTGATGTACATGATAACATGATATATTTTCAGCACCTTTCTGAGAGTAGCTACTTGCTAAAAAATAAATTAAATTATGGAGATATATGTCACAAGAAAATAAAATAAAATAAAAGAGTACCTTATCTGCCAAATTTGCTCAACCAAAAAGGTGTTAAAGCAGGCTAGAAGAAATGTGTACCCACTACCAGATCCACATAACTAAGGAACTGGATTTTCATATCTATGTAATTATATTGACTCTGACCCAAGGCGATACATGTTTAAGGACAGAATTTATTTTAAATAAGTTTTCATTCCAAATTTAGAGAAAAAATATTTTTCCTTTGTGATTATCCCCCACTTAATTCATTTGATTTATTTTACTTATAATTTTTGTGTACCATCATGACTTTTACACATGAAAGAGAAATCCATCGAAATATAAATTCTGTTTACCTTTTTAAAAAATATGTGCCTGAGGCTCCTCACTCAGGAAGGTAAAAAAACTGTAAAATAAAGTAAAATATTGCTGTTCTTGGCAACTTTTTCTTTTTTTTCACTAACTTAAGTATTTTCTTCATTGAATTAATGTTTTCTCTGCTTTCTGATCAATAAGAAATATTAATAATTGATCAGTAGAAACAAATGTACTCATTATTTCTACAATCATAGTGTAAAATGTAAAAAAAAACTCACAGGTAACTTTTTTCCTCAGTTTGCACCAGCTATATTAATCATGTAAAAAATCCATGTCCTCATGGTTGTCAGGCCAGTAATATGTATCGCCTCATTAATAACAATCAGCCACTATCTTTTATAAACCAAGAATATTATGATTCATAAAACACCAACTTTTCAACCATTAATGCTTGATAAAGCTTAGAGATCATCAACTGAAACATTGTGATTTATAAAAAGAATACCAACATAAGTAAACTAGTTCAAAGAAATTACTTTGGTCTAAATCAGGGGTTGGCAAACTACGGCCCGCAGCCTCATTTCATCCAGCCCGATGACTTCATTGTATATGTGATGTTGCATACAAAAATTCTTTGTAATCCATATCTAGTTTTTGTTAGCAAACAATAAAATTTTTTTTTGTACATTGAGCAAAATTCTCAAACGAATCAATGTTTTATAGCTAAAAATGTTTTAACAATACGCATTCCTGCTGTTCTATTGATATACACAAGATTTGAATTTCAATTTGACAAAATTTTGATTGATAGTACACGGAAGTTTATGCAATTATATACTCCTATAATGAAAAACATTAAAGTAATCAAAAACCCAGATACTCCCATAGCCTTGTAAGATCATTGTTTCATTTTTATTATTCGCTTTGGCCCACAAGACATTAAAACATTTCTAATCCGGCCTGCCTCCCAAACCATTTGCTGACCCCGGATCTAAATAATTCCTCACAAAAGTCTAAACAATGTTTCAGAAATATTTTTGTTACCGAGTAACTATTTCCGAGGTGGAGGGAAGGGGGAAAGAGATCCAAAATCCAAAGAACGCAGTTTAACTCTTGGAAGTTGTCAGGACAAAAAGAAGCAAAATCTCTTACTTTGTCTATTGACGTGTGTAACATTTGTTTGCGAAAAAATTCCTTCTCTTCTCACGACTTAGGCCTTTTGGTCTTTCATCTATTAACCTTGGTGACAGGTAACGCTAACCCTTGTCACCGGGGGGGGGGGGGTGGTGATGAACACTTGTTCAAAAACTAATCATCGAAATTCTCATCTCTCTGGCTGGGGTTTATATACAGAACATTTGAATTACCCTCCAGTTATGCACAGTGATTGGTTTCTGGACTTCCGGGACTTCTACGATTTATGAAAAAGTTCAAAATGACCCAGGCCAGTTTTTCCCTGAAAACCGTCTGACGGTCAGAGATTTTGCCTCCCCTTACACCATGATCACTGGTACATAATGAAATTTTTTTTTTCACAAATGCATAGTTATGCAATAATAATAGAAAAACATTCACTTACTTCCTCAGGAATTCTTTCAAGCAACTTTAGCACTGTTAATGGACTGAGAATTTCCTGAAATAAACAGAAAAATAATTGATCTTACATTTAATTTTTTTTTAAAGCAATTTTTCTTGCTTATATTCTGTTATGACAAGATAGTTTCCCTATTACTAACACTTTAGAACATAGGAACTAATTGGATGTCACACCCTGGAATGCCAGAGAACTCCTTAAAAATTCTACAAATTGCCCCAAAATGATACAAATTGCCCCAAAATGATCTTAGATTGTCTAAGATAATGGGTATTAACATTTTCTTTTTTGGCACATAACAGGTAAAGTAGCCAAAAGCGGTGAATGTTAAGGGCCTAGAATCATTTTATTCACCATCATATTTTTCTTAGTTTTGGATAGAAAAAAAAACTGTTTAATAAAATCTTACCTGTGTTTTAGTTAGCAAGCTTTCTAATTCTTTATTATTTTCCTTGGAAGCCTCAAATGAGAGCAGATAATCTGTGATGACAGGATCATTGTCCTTTCTTGGAGTTTTGAACCTGTCATGTACAATTTTCAACATACCTATCTTCTTTGTCATACCTGCAAAACATTGATGTGTAAAATGTAATAGAATTATTTGTTCATTATCATAGTAGCATTTAAAGCATTTAAAAACCTTTATATAATTTTAAAATAATTTGAACTAGCATTCCAAGAGAGATTTTGAATCACTGCCATACATATGCTGTGTTGGGGGTGATCAATTAAAATGTTG
>VCCN01000158.1:5334432-5349695 GCA_006491835.1 Architeuthis dux | reverse complement strand
TATCCATCATTTGATTTCATATATATATATATGAAATGTTTAATCAGGAAGAGGTAAGTAAGTAGATATGTTGAACAATTTTCTACTCATTAAGTGCAAATATTCAGTCAACTTTGAGATCATTTTTGAAAGTAGTTTTAATCTATGAATTTTTTAACACCAAGTCCAAAACTTCGAGAGACAGAATGAAAAGGTTCAAATACTTTAGCCCTTCATGAGTTGGACACTACAGCCTTAAGTCAAGTCAAGAGAATCTCTTCTTTCTAGTTAAAAACAAGACAGAAAAGTAATGCTGATAAAATTCCAGAAGAGATCATCAGCAGCCAATTTCTACATAATACTATGGGTGGGTGAGAACTAACTCCCTATTAGAAATTATATGTAACTTTTGCAACTTCTTCCTGTGGGGCTGAGAGAAGCAGGAGGTTGTACCACACCAAACCACAAACTCTGGATCAACTGTAGGAGTGCATTCGACATGTCATGACCAACATACTGGACTTCCTGCTAAGGTTTATAGAGGCCATTCCGAAATGCTTACAGAAATTGGTAGACAATGTTGAATTTTAACACAGCAGGCTAATTTCACCATTGGATGGTCCAAAGTAAAGCTAGTTTGATTACAAATGACCAATAAATAATAAAGTCATTACCAATAGGGTGTTTCTTTTCACCCATCCTGTATAATTCAACCCAATTGATTATATTGAAAGGTTGGTAAACAAACACATGAATAAATGAGGCAAAGCCAGCAAATTCATTTACAGAACTTTATTTCCAGTCATACAAAGGACTTATATTCTTGAGGGATACAGCATCTGAAACAAATAAAAATTTCAATGAAAAACCTTTTCAGCACATATTGCAAGCAAGTGAGTATATAGAGTACAAAAATTATTATTTTAAATCTATTCCATGGTGATGCTTAAAACTTTTGCTTTGTTTCACTGGCTGACAATTCAGGGTAACCAAAGTGAATCAATATTTAGAGTTTCTCAAATCATTTCAAAACACATCAGCCAAATTATGAGAAACTATCAAATTAGATTTAATATGGAAAAATGCAACACCACTACAATGAGTAATGCATTGGAAAATATTTTATGTAGTGATAAACATTATTTGCACATCTATAAATATATACTTCATTGAATGAAGGTAATGGGGCAGTTAATACTGAGCTCATTTCCCCAAACTCTAGATAACCTGCACATAAAATAGGGAATATTCTCAGCATTCTTTGGTGGTATATCAACTAAAGGACTTCATAAAACTTCAAGAAATTTGAAGTAAAATAATTTATATGACTACTTTTTACCATCATCCTAATGAGTTGATTTTTATCACAACTTTTTGCTCAAACTGATTACCCTCATGCAGTGAGTAAATAGCGATGATTGGAAAATAAAGAATAAGCCTTAGGTGGGATTCAAACCCACATTTAGCCTGCTTTACCAAATAAGCCACCAAGACTTCAACTGAAAATAGAAGTCCAAATAATACCCTTAAACCTATCCTTCAAAGAGTTACAATAAACAGCAACTAATAAAAATTAAGATGAAGGTAAAAAGTAGCCATAACATTTTTTTAAAAATAATGATTTATAATACATCATCTAATAAAAAAAATGTAGCAAATAGTTCTGTACAGAATAAAAGCAAAGTAAAGAGAAAATCTGATCTACGTACAACTCTGATACGTCTGCCAATGGCTCTTGATGGCAAGTTCTTCCTGAACTTAGCACGAACAGCTCCACTGTTACCATGAGGACGAGTTACTTTGCCCCAAATAATTCGGATATGGCTGGCATCTTTTGTGCCGGGAACATTGGTCTTCCTACAAATCAATAGAAGATGAAAAATTACACATTGGCCACAAAACTTGTTTATCCACTGAAAATGTAAAAGAATCTGGGAGTAAAGTCTAATATACATATAATATATATATAATAAAAAAATCTAAAAAAAAAAAAAAAAAAAAAAAAAAAAAAAAAAAAAATCACAGTATTTCTAACATACTAATAACAAATTGGTAAATATAAAAGATGAAGAGGGAGGAGGAGAGAAAGGAAAGTAGTAATTACAGTGAAACTAAAACTAAGAAAAGGAAAAAAGTATTCTTAACTGAGCAATAGTTGTTTGAACACAAAAAATTACCAAACAAATTAGAATGGCAGACATTTTTAGTGTACATTTATTATTGCACTAACCACATACCGATCAAGAACCGTTACATCTTGATAGGAGACTGAATCTAGTGCATGTCAAATAAAAGAAAAAGAAGCTAATACCAGCTTTTTATAATGTGCAATTTCTAAGGTTCACTGGATTGTGTAGAAAGATCAAATTTAATATAGATCACCAATGGCACCTTTGCTTTCAAGTAATATAAACTAAACATTCCTGGACCACTAAACACCCAACTAATTCTTATTGTAAATGCAATACCATTGTACAATCAATATACTTACAAAGAAAACTATATTTTAAGCTAATAAATGCTTCGATTTCAGTCTTTCATTTTTTCAAGTTCTTTCCAGGGGTTCTGCGAAACAGACATTTTCGCAATATACTTAATTTTTCATTACAAACAATTCCTTTATGGCTTTTACATGTCTTTATTTTATTTCTTCAACACATTTTTTTTTAATTAAGAACATCTTGGTTATTTACGTGACATGGATGCTGTTTAGTCTAGTCATTCATATATCTATTTTTCCTCAGTAAGAATCATTCTTACTTCTCTTTCAAGTGGGTATTTTCTATTTGTGTTTATATCTGGATAATTCTATAAACACGACAAAAATCCAATAGTTACACACACGCGCGCGTAAATATATATTTGTAGAGGGGGAAATTGTCTTTTTTAAAGGCGTTCTCTTGAAAATTTAATTGAAAAGGGGTCTGAGTCGTAGTTAGAAGACCACTGGAAATTCCCAACATCCAGCACAAATGTTGTCAATAATGTAAAACTTAACGCAAGACAACATTCTTGATCAATGTGATAATAATTTGTACCAAGTTTCGCACTATGATCAAAAAATCAAAAGAACTTCGTTTCATATCATGACTTTTTACAAGTTGGGCACAGTAAGGCCATCCATAACAATGAACTGGTTATTTGGAAGGTATGAAATCAGAAAAACCAAGCTCCATATTAAAAATGATTTCAATGTAATGCTAGATAAATTAACTTTCATGTTATGAAACCACTTGTTGGCAGTATTTTCACTTCTTTAAAACATTCCGATTTGCATACACACAATTTTAAAATGAAGTAATTAGACTAATAATTTCTTTTGCATATCCACTGGGTTCATTTATATTTTACTATTTGGTAAGTATTAGTTTCTCTAAAGCAGGTTTTATATAATGATGTAAGCTCATACTGTAGAAATTATCTGCTGGCTAGCTAGAACATGGAGAAAGAAAACATTTTATGGCTGAAATGTGATTAAAAGAGATGCAATTGCTTTGATTAACCGATAATCAAAAATAAGTTGATAGTTGGATCGTCACTCAGATTTTATAGCACCCATTTTGTATTACCCTAATCACATTCTAAGAACAAACATAACAGGAGACAATCTAACAAGGCAAGTTTTTCATGTACAACTACCCAGAAAGGGTTTTTTTATTATAAATATCTTGGTGTCACAATGTTATTCTTTTTCTATCATTTTCACAATGGGAAGTAGTTTCATTTACTTTCACACCATATGTACATTTTAATCTCCTTCAAATGTCGCTCGCCCAACAAATTACTAGACTAATTTTTAACCACTTGCACTACCCTTTCTTCCTCCAGATTGCATTTATATTTCCAAAAACAATCAGGATATATTTCTTCATCCCATATGAAAAACATTTCAAATTACTAGCTATTTGTTTTAAACAGTAAATACAGATTTGCAATATGGGTCTTCTTAACTTAGGAGACATTCCCATTAGGTTGCAAAGATCAAAGCAACTAAAACTAAGGAGGGGGAGGAAAAAAAAAAAAAAAAAAAAAAAAAGACAGCAAAATGAAATCTATTAACTGAACAGTATTGTTTGAACACGCAAAAAATACCAAACAAATTAGAATGGCACAAATTTTTAGTGTACATTTATTATTGCACTAACCACATACCGATCAAGAACCAATACATCTTGATAGGAGACTGAATCTAGTGCCTACCAGTTAAAAAAGTTAATCCCATTAATTATAAAATGATTACACCCTTTAAATTTCCCTGGCTAACATACAGGCAATTCCCTTTTCTATTCCATCATTGTTTTCTAACCCCAAGTCTTGCACAATCAATTTGCAAGACTTCTTTCAGGTTAATTCTATAAAGCTACATAACAGGAAAGAGAATCTAACAAGTCAAATTTTTCATGAACATCCCTTCCCAGATAGGTTTTTTTTGGTGTACCCCCACCACAGTGTCAGAATATGCTATTCTTTTTCTATCATTTTCATAACGGGAAGTTGTTTCATTTACTTTCACATCATCTGTACATTTTAATCTCCTTCAAATATTCCTTGCCCAACAAGTACCAGACTAATTTTCAACTTCTTGCACTCTTTCCCCAGATTGCATCTATTTTTCCAAAAACAATGACCTATTTCATCATTTCATATACATGAAAAACATTCCTAATTACTGTACTAGCCATTTGTTTTAAACAGTAAATACAGATTTACAATATTTGAAATCTGAATAGCCCCTATGCAATTTGGAACTTCTTAAATCACTAACCTAAAAGGTTGTGAATTAGATCAAAGCTTTCCAAATATCTTTCATTAATACAGAGCAGCTAAAGCTAAGGGAGGGAAAAGACTGCAAAACGAAAATCTATTCTTAACCGAAGAATATTGTTGTTTGAACACGCAAAAAATACCAAACAAATTAGAATGGCACAAATTTTTAGTGTACATTTATTATTGCACTAACCACATACCGATCAAGAACCGATACATCTTGATAGGAGACTGAATCTAGTGCCTAACAGTTAAAGTTAATCTCAATTATAAAATGATTTCCGTAGCTAATAGAAGGATATTTTCTCAATTTATAGGAGGATCAGTCACGCAACACAAAACTATTGAACAACTGTGTTATGATTTAACATTTACTCCACAAAATTGAAAAAAGTCTTAATAAAAAAGGAAATTTATTTTCAATGAGCTATATGAAATTATTTTTTACTTGATATATACCTTAATCTTTCTCTGGTTTTCTGACCTCACGTCTTGTGCGATCAAACATCGCTGTGCTTGGGCAGCCTCAATTAATTTGGTCTATTTGGGTTACTTCCATTCTAAGCAATATACTCAAACAGTTAATTTTAACTTCAAAAACTTGCTTGAAGCTTTATTTCTATCGCTAGCACTTGTAAATACGACATCCAGATTTTAGAGCAGTTTCTATCCAATTGTCATGTGGAAGGGCTAGCAATTTTTGGATCCCCTGACCCTTATTCACCCCAAAACAATCCAATCTCCTTTGACAGTTCATTGGGAATTTTACATTTGGGCCTGGTGGTAGTGATGCTAAGTTATGCATAGCATGTACATACTTACAAGAAAACTACTTTTTGTACACTTTCTCCTATACACACACAACAGTATTGGAATTTTAACTTCCAAAACTTGATTTGGGCCATTAAGAAAAAACAGAAAGGTCCTGTCCCGCAATCTATGCTGTTTTAGAAAATGCATTAATTGGAATCCTACAACCCATGAAAAATGTTGACCTGATCATCCTTAATCTAGATGTTTTATTCTGCACCAATTCAGAATTTCAAGTAGATTGTCAGGGTCATTCTAAATATCAAATGTTTTGAATTCAACTGAATGTCATCTTTGTTACCACTTGTAAACCAGGTAAGAGAGCTAGCGTATAACAAATACACACTTTAATAATCCACCATTGCCATAGTGTAAAATGATAAACTTACCTTTTGGCTTTGTACACATAGGCACACTTTTTGCCAAGATAGAAATCGACTTCTTTTCTGGTTAAAACACCATCAATTTTCAAAAGAGCAGTGTGCTCATATTGGTTTCGGAGACCTCGCTTGTATCCAGTGAATACAGCTTTAGCATAGAGCCTGTAAATACACAAAAACATTATTAATGACTAAGAAAATTGCATAATTTATCAAATAGGTATTTTAAGAAGCTGCTCAATTTGGAATCTGATTTCAGTATACTTTCAATTAAAAAAGTAAATAAAATCTAATGATACTGGTAGTTGAAAAACTGTTTCACTATTAGATGTGCTATTCCAAAGGAACAATACACTTTGTACATTAAAGAAAAAGGTGAAAAATTCTACATAAATCATTCCTGTCTTCACAATTGACCGATTTCGATACAGATAAAGTTTTTTTTATTTTTTTAAATCAGTTTAAATTTAACCATACGGTTACGAAAAACCAATCTTAAACGGTCAACTCGCTAATTGGTCCCTCAATCCTTGTTATTCTCCAAGTTGTTTAGGTCAGTCAGTATATTCAATTTTCTGTGGTTTTATTATGGTAATTCATCGACATTGTTATCTATCGATAGAAGGTAGTTAACCGGATATGAGACCAAAGTTAAAACACTTAACGATATTATAGTAAATAGAAGCAAATGACAGATAAGTTAAACCATATTTCAGAAATATTTTTTTTTAAAAAGACGTGTCTTATAGTTCCAAGCGAAAAACCGGTTTTCAGTCTATTTTCCTATAAAATATTTAAAAAAAAACTTTTTCACAACTAATTACAGCCTGGAGGGAGCATAGATAACACGTGGGTGATTAAATTATTAACATCTACAGATCAGTCATTTAAAATATAAGTAGTAGAAATTCATTAAACAAAAAAAACAAAACAATTATTTTCCTACCTGCCGGGAGTTCTCCTGGAGGCTTGTCGGGTTGGTGCCACGGCTTTTGTTACACCCTCAGACATGGTTGTAAATATCCTGAAAATTATACACAATCCAATATTACACCCACATGTAAAAACGGGTAATCAATCGTTAGAGAAAATACATCATTTTTACAAAGCAAAGTGACCTTATTTTTCATACCAATCTACAATTAGTGTGAGGCTCGAATTCGCTGGAGTAATTAAGCACCTTGGGTACAATTATGTGACACCGAGTGAGGACCATACTCAATACGGTAATGACCTGCAAGACTAGCTTCTTGGTAATTGACAAAGATTGTCCACATAACATCTGAATAAAAGTTAGGCACTATAAACCAACGTGCGCCATATTTAAAATGAATGGCACATGGTTGGCACATGAGGATAAAATACAAGATTCAAGCTAATTTTGTAGGACTATTTGATATGTATTGCAATATTAGAGTTTTCACACTTTTCGATCTAACAATGAAAATGTAATATTAACAGTTTAATTGAAAAGTGAGAAAAAACTTAAACCAGAGAGAATTGTTTCATAGTTATTTGAAATTGACGATATTAACTTTAAATAAAATAAAGAACACTGCATAAAAACACTAGAGAAAAAAAAAGACTTCTCAAAGAATTATGAACAACAACTGGAATTCACTAAGAAAGCACGATCCAAATATACTAAAAACAGTAAATAACTTTAAAGAACAAATACGACAATTACACAACAAAAAACTTGGACAGAGGCGAGGCGAGATACAAGCACAGATACGTGCATCATTTTGACTCGCCAGAATTGTCCATGTGGATTCATGTCCAAAATAGACCTCAAAACGAACGGGATAAAGAATAAATTAACACAATTGATATCATTTAAAAAACAGGCTTGATTAATTTTAACATGATTTAATATTAATTACGTGGCCTCTTCGAAAGGTTTTTTAATGTCGGATTAGCGTTAGTACGCGTGGACAACAAAAAGCGAGAATAAAATCTATTAAAAATCAGGAATAATAATTGCCATCCATAGTCAGAAAAGCATGATTAATGAAATAAAATGATCAGACAACATTAATAAAGAACAATTATTTACCAACACTAACATAAACACATCAAAAAGAATCTTTTGGGGAAAAGAATATAAAATAATCCAACTGACCTGCTTCGTACCTACAGCGGAAAAGGATGTGCAGTTAGTAAAGGGAAGTAACCTACCGACGACTTCCGCAGTGGAACACTAGAGAGCGGTGCTCATTAGCAACGTATTTGCATTCCTTGGTTACCACGTTCTATGATTCTAGAAAACTGTTCAGGTGCTTTATTTCTGAACTTGAAAAAGAAAATGGAATTTATCTCAGAAAATGAAGATTGCAGGTAAAATGTGATTTATTTATTGAAAATTCTTCAGATTTTTTTCTGCAAGGGAAATAAAAGAAACTTGTAAATAAAAAAAATCAAATTTGGTTTAAAAATGTATATAATAATTTAAATTAAATTAACAAATGAATTTAAACACAGTTAAATTATCAACTTATTAAACCTGATGTTTTTATACGTGTTTGAATGTGCATCTTTAAAATTTTATTTTGATGGCTTTAAAATGAAATCAAAATTTTGAGTTTTTTTTTTAAGAGTGGAAACCACTATGTGCCATCATTCAAACTATTATAGGTTTTTTATGCACACACACACACATTATTAACATCCCCTAACTTTCAATTTACTATTGTAATCAAATACACACTCTGGCTGTAAAGTTGATAATTGAGTTATAAGAACAAATATCCAGCAAAATGACTCTTATAGTATTGTGGTAATTATTGCCAAAATAGAACTAGAATAGTATGCACAGGCCTGGAGAGAGTTAAAAATCTTTTAGAAAAAGTCCAGAGATGAGCAACTAAGTTAGTACTGGACTTAAAAAGTATGAGTTATGAGGATAGGCTAAAAGTGTTAGGATTAACATCGTTAGAAAATAGCGGATATTGGGGAGACTTAATAGAAATGTTTAAGATTATACGTGGTTTAGAAGTAGTAAACCCTGATGTATCTTTTACTAGAAGGGGGTACAAGGGACTGAAGGGCCACACATATACAGTAGAAGCAAATAGAAGTAGATTGAATATCAAAAAATTCATTTTTTGCAATAGAGTGGTCTAACTTTGGAATAGATTACTGGAAATGTAGTGCTATCAAAAGATGCAAATGATTTTAAGAAGAATTATGATGTTTATTTCAACACCACAAAAGGTTTAAGGCCCTAGACATTGTGTAAATATGATTGTTATGATGTGTGCTTGTATATACAAATTGTATACTTTTTTTCACACTAAAATAAAATGTTTGAAAAATATTGAAATGTTTATTAATACACATGTTCATGCTAACCTATCTACCTAAATACATACATATGGTGTGCATAATGCTTCCTACACAAATATATGAATCCAAAAGGTAATAGCTGCCCCAAAGCCTTTTTCTCCCAGTTCAGGGTGCTCCTTTTTCAACCCCACCAAACTGTGATACATCCAAGAGTTTTTTCTGATGACTGACAGGAAGCTTACTTCTGTTTGTTTCAAACAAGAGAAATGGTTTTCTCACCCAATCCAGCTGTGCAGATTTCTCCTCCATGCCAGGGAAATTGTGGTGGTTATCTATGTTTTATAATTATAGGTAATGCCCCTTTTCCATTTATGATCAGTCTAATAAAAATTACTACACAAAAAAGTCTGTTGGTGTTGATCTTTCAATCAGTATGCCTTCCATGTGTTGTATCAAATGTAAGTAACGATATTTCATTTTTTACTTTGAAACTTGCAAGGACACGTAGAAGAAAAATTAACAAGTAATGTATTTCCTCTTGTGTTTGAATAAATATGCATTTCCTTAAAATACTAAGACAGTTGTGTTCCCTTTTATTACCATCACATCACTAAAAAATATCCCATGAGGGCAAACATTGATAATCAAAACTACCAATCAAGTTGGCCAACTTCACTGGAGCTATCTCCACATCTTCACATCTTCACTTGAAGTTGAAATCCCCCTCTACACATGCCCTTTTCCACAACTCTGCATTCTTCAGGAAGTCACCCAATTTGTCGTACAGGTTTAGAGTGCTGGTGTCCTAATCTTGCAGACACACATTCAGTTCGTTCAGTTTGTTGAATATATCTGCCAGATGGCAGTTTGTGTTCTTAAACGAGGTGGTATAGGGAGATCTATGCTCTGAGAGAAATGTGTGCAGTCTGTTGAATGTTCTCCCTTATGTGTAATAGCAGTTGTGTGTTTAGCTCCCATGTCTTCACAAAAGTGGCGAAACAGTCGTGCATTAAGTGGTTTTGACTTAATGAATTATTACTTTGATGCTGTTATTCAAGATGTCATGCAACACATGACTAATAATTCTTGGACGTCAGTGCTTCCCTGTGTTTGACACAGTGAGTCCAATGTACTTCAGGATTTTCATTTTGAATCCATGAGCCCTTCTATGCAGCCTGTCATTGACACAGCTACGTCAGTACAGACACTGGTGCAGGATTTCCAGTTCAGACTGTTTTCTCTGAAGAACGCATTAACAACATTAAAAATGTCCTCTCCAGCTGTTTTCCCCTCTGAACTCTTGCAGAAAAGTATATATTAACAAATTTTGTCAATATCAATGTATCTCATAAAAGCAAGCTCGAGTGAAAATGATTTGCCAAGTTTTCATGCACTTGATCAACAATGTCTATTCCCATTGTATCTATTCTGTGGCAAATGGTGTCATTTGACAAAGGCAGAGTTTTTAATTTATCTGATACGTTTTTGTCCAGTATAGTCTTAGCCAATAGAACAGCAGCCGGAAGTAATAGGTCTTCAGTGAATGGCTTTTTGGCTTTAGCTAAAAGCAAAGACACTTCATAAGAAGCTTCAATTGCTTTTATTGATGTTGTGGAGACTTTCCATATCATTTCTTGGGATGATCTGAAATCAGAAAGTTTTCTCTTAAAAAACTCTGTTGTTTTACTGTAATGTCGTCTGATATTAGTGCCTTTGTTGTTTGTTTGTTCTTATCTGTTTAGCTGTGTTTAGTTTGAACACGTTTCGTTCATAACTATATTTAGCAGTGTTTAAGAAAAAGAAGTGGAGAGAAACAAAGACACGTGTTTGCAGGGCGATTGCCTGTGAAGAAGAGAGCCTTCCTCGTTCCCACTTCCGGCCCATGTTTTTGGGACCGGAAACGGAATGGGGCTGCCGGGAGCTTGCTTTGGCATGTTTATTTATTATTAATCGTAAACATTAATACATAGATATATAGACATTAATACATACATATATATACATTGCTGTTTTGTGCTGAGATGTTGTTCATGCAACTGTTGGCTAATTTCTCCTTGCAAAAAAAAAAGCACAATACCTTGGGAGGGTTGCCACTCATTGAAGTAAATCCCATTAAAACATATTCTTCCTGACACTGATGTTATTTTGTTGGCTCTATTTTCGCTGTTTTTGTGGGGAGTTTTGCATATGTGTTCACCCCAGTGAAATCTGTCTCGTTTTGTAAGCAATGGGGTGAGACATTTTTAACATCGATGTATGTTTCTTCAGTTTTTAAGTTGGTCTGGCTGGCTGGCTGGCTATGTATGTATCATGCATACAGGCCGCACCAATGGAGCTAGAGGGCTGAAAATTTAAACAATTACTCTTGTTATGTCTAGAAAAAATGTTGTTTTTTTTCCGAAAATCCCTCCCTAAATAGGTTTTTAGAGGGGTGTTTAATTTGCTATGTAAGTTTATGCTAACTTGGTCTCTTAGTTTGTGTCTGGCAGCATTCAGGCTTGTTTTTTTGAAAATTCAGACTTTTTTAATGATCACTTCCCAACAAAAGGCGAGAGAAGTAACTTATTCATTGATCACACCTGTTTCCAATTTTTTTAATTGATCACTCCCAACACGGTATGCAGCCAAAAGACGTTGGTCATGTGACAGTTTCTATTGAGTGACTAACCAGACCTGTACTAATTAAAATTAAGCCCATGTGAATACTATTATTGTTGGTGACACAATAATAGAAAGGAAGGGATTGCAAGCAACGAGCAACAATTTTTAGGGAAGGGAATCCTTTTTTACTTCATGCATCTTAAGCCTAGCTCAGGTCGCACTTATGATCTGTCGCCAACTTGATTTTGTCGGCGGCGATACTTTCAGTCCAGTCGCCTAATTGTGCTTATGACATGCAAAATGCTCTGTGATTCAGTCGGCGACTGGATCTTAACGATAGGAATGATCCTATTTTCTACGACTCAGTCATGGGTCATAGCCAATGAGAAGTGAGAATAAATTTAACGTAACTTCCTTTACAACTAAATAAAAAATAAAATATAAATGGCTACCTTTTTCGTATCAGCCAATAGAAATATACTGCTAAAAGCGGAAGCTATATTTTGATTAAAAATGCATATTTTCACATTTTTTACATTAGATGTTTTTATATTATTTTTTCCTCATTTTTGATATCTAAAATATTATTTTACGAATGGGTACGCAGGGAGAAAAAGTTTTTGTTAGTTTAATAAAGAAATTGGTTTTACGAAGTGGGTAAATAACTGGACTGGAAAGTACCAAAAATTACTTTTCGAATATTCGACTTTCTTAACCACTTTTTTGTAAAAAAAAAAAGTTTGTAGTTATCCTTGTTTTGAATAAATTAAATAAAATAAAATTTCCATTAAATTGTGGTCATGTGACACGAGACTTCTTGCAGTCGTAGCGACAACGTCTCGGTCGGCTATTAAAAATACGAATCACCAACTCTTTGCAAAAACCGAGTTTAACTACAATTCAGTCGGCGATAATTTGATCGGATTGTAGTGCAACCTGAGCAAGGCTTTACACGAGGCGAGTAAGCCTGTACTTAATAAATGCTGAGTGCTCTCCCTTCTACTATAAGTAGATACCTATTTTCTCATGACTTTTTCAAGGCACCCAAATGTAAAAATATAGAATTTCATATCTTTCTTTTAACCTTTTCATCATGAACACATTATTCTACAGTACATATTAAAGCAGCTCCTACTTTTACGGATAGAGTGAACCATCATTGATTCTTATTTTATTTGATTAGAAGGTATCATATGTTGACCTGAAGTGTGAATTTTCCTAACCTTATTTTGTAGATGAAAAAAAAAACAAACTATGAATAAGCAAAAATAGCCAAATCCGGTCCACTGAAAGTCAATGGCTTGGAAGTTAAGCAAATAAACAATGGAATTTTTGTCAAACTCCAGTTCAAGTAGTCTAAAGTTAACTTTGTTTTTCTAACACAAGAACAAGAACAAGAACAGCGAACAATCCTCACCTAATTCAGGGGAGTAAACTCTTCACTGTTTGTCTGTTCCTGCATGTTAAACCAAACCGATAAATAAAATTAGCATTTCTTTACCGTGATTTGAAATCACGGCCAATTGATTGTTAGGCGACCGACTGTGCAAAACTGACAAGTCTTACATAAAAAAATGTTGTTAGAAATATGCAAGGGCTTATTTCATTCTAATAAATAAATACATTTATACCAAAGAAAATATATTTTAATATTTTTTATTTATTACATACACAATACAGAAGTTGCAGTAAAATCTCCTATCAAAATATAAGTAGGAGTGGAGCAGCTCAACTTGTGCTATAATGTTGTTTTTTTGTTTAACCTAGAGCAAGTTTTTCTCTAGTTTCAAGATTATAAAATGCAAAATAAAGAAAATTACAACATATTAAATAAAATATTCATCTAAATGTGCATGCAAAAATCACCTGAGAAATGATCAGTTTTGAGCTTCTTGACAAAAAATACATTATTACATATAGTTTTAAGGAAAATGCCATTTATACATGAAATAACATTTTACATTGCAACATTTTTATCAAAATGTTTATGTTGAAAAATATTCACTTATATATGAATTTAAAAATATCTGATACAGATATAAAATGTGCATATAGAGAGGTATAATTTTTCACTGATTTCATATAATTTATTAACATGAAATGATCATGAACATATATGCGGGGTTAATTATAGTAACCATTACTTTTAGCGTTTTATATTCTGATTATTCATCAACTGTCAAGGGAGATAATACAAATTATAATAAACTTGAAGATTACCTCCCTTAGTAATTTATGTATTGGAACATACAACATTTAAACAAAAATTTAAAATAATTTATTGGAACGAACAAAATTTAAAAATTATTGGAACACAATTTTAAATAATCTATTGGAACGAATTTAAATAAAAAAATAAATTGGAACCTATCCTATAACCCTAATTAGGGAATTGTTGATTTTAATTTAATCAACAATTCCCTAATTAGAGTTATAGGATAGGCTAGGTGTAGGGGTAGGGTTAGGTGCCTGGACGAAACATATGAATATCCATAATTTAATGTAATTTAATTTAAATTCAATTTCAAGCAGAATTTGGAGATTACCTCCCTTAGATACATGAAAATTACCTCCCTTGACAGTTGATGAATAATACGAATATAAGACGCTAGTAAAAGTATTGATTAGCCTGCTTATAATAATCATTATAATTAAAATTGTTTTTGTTTTCCCTTTTTGGATAATTTGATAATTATCAGTAATTCCTCCTATGATGTTATTCAAGAATAACATGAGTTCACTGTGATTGGATCTTGTAATTAGATCTTATCTTTCAATAAGTCAATAAATAGCCTAATGATGTCAATAAGTCAATAAGTCCGTAGCCTAATGATGAAAACAGAGAAAGCATTCATTTTACAAATATTTATTTTTCAACATAATCTACTTCCTTATCAATACACTTAACCAAATGCTTCTCCATAGATTATATAGATCATACATTATACAGTGAAAACTTTGGATGAAAATTCAGCTAATAAATGTTGTCAGGCTGTGGACTTATTGATCCACCTTCACTCTCTCTCACACACACACACACACACACACACACACACACACACACACACATATATAAATGCTGGGTTTTTATGGTTATGGTCCTATGTTTTGATCATCAGAAAAGTATTTAATGCTTTTAAACTCTATGTTTCAATGTTTTACACAAGGAAATACATCAACTGAATATAATCCAGTAGAATATTTATTTTAACACCCATAGTTCAGTTTCTACGGCCAGCCAAACATTTAGCAACTTCCGCTAAAAAGCCATTTCCCCCCCATTTTGAAGGACCCATAAGTCCTAAACCATATATAATATAGGTAAAATGAAGCCAGAAATGGCTTCGCTGGGTGAAAAACTATGGCGTACCAAATCTCAGCTAGATATCATCTTAAATTGCGTAGTTATGAAGTGTCAAATTTGGCAAATCATGCTTGCGG
>VCCN01000158.1:5254608-5268368 GCA_006491835.1 Architeuthis dux | reverse complement strand
AAAAATCCGCAACAAACGTTTTTAGCTGTCTAGAAGAGTAACTCATGTGAATTTGCAAGATGTTTAGGCCAACTGATATATCCCGTAGCGCTGACACAAGATTTTAAAAAAGTAAAAAAATTTGTTTAAATTCTATTATGCAAATAGAAAATGAACACATTGAGTGTTAGACTCTGTAGATCCAGTTGTTCACTGTCAACTTCAATATAACACAATATAAATGCATACACTTCTTGGGGTCTTCAATTCACTTTTATCTTCACTTGAACATAGTAAAATATCAGAAAGCGGACCCCCGAAGAGTTTCGCTACTGATCATTAACAAAGAAAGCTAACAGAGTTATCTTTCTTTGTATATGATATATTAATATATTGACATCGAGCAACTATAAGTTGCAGTAATAAACATCAAGTGTTTCTCTACAAAACTGTGCATCGTGAGTGTCAATATCTTGAATAGTTTTGTCTTAATAAATTTTAGAAACTGTCTATTACTTTTGTAAAGGCCCTGTATTTGTAGTAGGCAGTGCTGACCAATCAACATGCAGCATTTGTGATTGCATTGGATATGAAATATGATTTATGCTTCAACTGAACTCTTGGAGGTTAATCTGTTCAGGGAAGAGCAGACTTTAAGGATCCATTAATGCATCCTGAATTCAAAGATACAATAAGTCTTTTTGAATTATTTCTCCTTTATAAACCTCTTTCTCAATCTCTCTATTCTTTTTTGTGTTTGCAGATAATTAATGATGAGTTAGAGGAATTGCTTTCACAGCAACAACAAGTTGAAGGCAGTTACAAGAAAGCAATTGCTAAGAAACAGCAGCTGAAATCCAAGACTAAGAATAGCCAAAGTTTGGCAAAAGCTGATGATGAAATCCATTCAATTGGAAAGAAATTAGGAAACAATACACTGAAATTTGGACGTTCACTAGAGCAAAATCCATTGGCGATTGATAACATTATCAAGATTGATAATGACCGGTAAGTTTCTGTCTTCCATATTTTCTATGCAGCTATTAGAAACTGTCAACTAAAACAGTCACCAAAACTGTCAACATAGGTTTCTTCAGTTTTTAGTTTGGTCTGGGTAGCTGGCTATGTAAGTATGTATCATGCGTACAGGCCGCACCAATGGAGCTAGATGGTTGAAAATGTAAACATTTACTCCTTATTATGTGTAGAAAAAACATTTCTATGTACAGGCCATACCAATGGAGCTAGAGGGCTGTACATTTAAGCATTTACTCCTTAATATGTGTAGAAAAAACATTGTTTGTTTTTTTTAAATTCCCTCCCTAAATAGGCTTTTAGTGTGGGTTTAATTTGAAATGTAAGTTTATGCTAAATTGATCTCTAGTTTGTGTCTGGTGGCATTCATGTTTGTTTTTTTTGTGAAAATTCAGACTTTTTTAGTGATCACTGCCCAACAAAAGGTGAGAGAAGTAACTTATTCATTGATCACCCCTTTTTCCAATTTTTTAATTGATCACACCCAACACAGTATGCTGCCATTTCCCCCTGTCATTCTAATCCTCCACTCTTTCTGCATCCCTTTCTATTTTTTCTTCCTCCTTTCTTCCTCTTGTGGAATAATCTATCCCTTTTTTCCTTCCTTTTCTTTTCTTTTTTTTCAACTTCTCTACTCCCTTTTTTTTCTTGTTTTCTTTCTACTGTGTTTTTGCTTCTTCATATTTTCCTTCGCCTTTTTCTCTTTCCCTCTTACATATTTACCTCCTCCTTCCCCCTTCCTCCAACCTTCCTTACTGAATCTGCTTTCATCTTTTTGCTTCATTTTCCTTCTCTGCTTCTTCTTCTAAATTCCCATCCTTTCTCTAAATCTTTACAGTCCTCATCCCCTTCTTCTACTTCTCTTCTTCTACTTCACCTTCTCCTTCTATTTCTCCTCACCTTCTCCTTCTTCTCTTCTGAGTGTTTTTCTTCCTCTTTTCTATCATATAGAAACCATCAACCAAAACTGTCACCAAAACTGTCAACATAGGTTTCTTCAGTTTTTAAGTTGATCTGGCTGGCTGGCTATGTATGTGCCCCGAGTACAGGCTGCACCAATGAGCTAGAGGGCTCAAAATTTAAACATTTACTCCTTAATATATCAACAAAATCTTTTTAAAAATCACCCCCAAATAGGGTTTTAGTGGAGGGTTCAATTTGCAATGTAAATTGATCACCAGTTTGTGTCATGCAGCATTCACACTTATTTTTTGAAAATTCAGACTTTTTTAGTGATCACTGACCAACAAAAGGCGAGAGAAGTAACTTATTCATCGGTCACCCCTTTTTCCAATTTTTTAATTGATCACCCCAACATGCTGCCAAAAGACATTGGTCACATGATGGTTTCTATTGAGTGACTAACCAGACCTGTTTCTTTCTTATTTGCTCTTTTTCTTTTTCTTTCTATGCTTCTTCCAATTTCCTTTATTTTCTTTCTTCATTTTTCAAAGTCTGGCTACATCTTTCCTTTGCAAGTCTTCCTCATCACCCTCCTCATCCTTCATCAATTATTCACTCAGTTTTTTTTCTTCTCTTTTTTATGTGCCTTTCTCCTCTTTTCTTATCTCTCCTCCTCCTCCCCATCCTCCTCCTTTACTATTTACTTATCTTTTGTCTTTTTCCCTCTCACTTCACCAAGATCCCCCTAAGCCATGATTTCCTATCTTAGCTCTGCTGTATCTAAAAACCATAATTCTTCAAATCCGCATTTTTCAGGTGGTTGTTTCTTTACAAAAAGATCTTCCAATGTTGCAGTTGGACAGTCAATAAACGCACACAGCAAATTTTTGTGGCTGTTTTAATATATTTTATTTACCCCCCCCCCTCCCCAAACACTGTACCTATCATTTTAACCAGATCTCCATTTCTGTATTTGAATACCATGATGTTGTTACTTTCCACTTCTACAAAGACCTATGTTGTATTCTTTCGTGCTGATTGATCTGCAACAAGGCTTGTTCCCAGAAGGTTACAATATCAGGAAGAAAAGAAAAGGATTTATACTGATGGGCCCAAAATAACTAGAATAATTAATATTGTAAGAAATAATAATCCTGATTAATTACCTCTGCCAACAAAGTTGGACAAAGGTTATATATTCACCTATTTTTGTCTGTTTGTCCATACAATATCTCTAAAAGTTCTCAATGAATTTCAATGACAAGATGAAGACCCAGTTTCTGTTGCATGCTGTTGCAAGGCTTTATTCCTACAAGTTTTTATGACAAAACTTGGCAGGATGCAAGTCCACCGAAGGGATACCTTCACCCTAATCACACAGCTTAGAGTGTACTCAATTAGCTACTGCACAGGGAAACTTGTCCTAATGAAGAGTTTTTCCACACTCTTCACTCATAGAGGGAATCGAACCCAGGACCTTCTGCATGTGAGGCAGACGTGCGTTGATCATGGGCCAAGGAATAATTGATTAAAATTTGGGGCGAATTAAGGGATTTTTTTGTGAGGTAGGACCATTCAGCTTTTCAGATGTACTAGCACAGACGGTGACATCATTATATATAAATATGATAAACTGCATTATAGTTGTTTTTCAAACTATTGATGATATGTCTTGCTACAGTCAAATTGTATTGGGCACACAGGTCCTCGTAAGATCACCAAAGTTAAGCAATGTCGAGCCTGGTCATTACATAGGTAGGCAACCTCTTCTTGAGGTTAATGGGTTGGGATAGGGCTAATAACTCTAGACTGGAAAACCCAGTTTCTAACAGAAACATCGACGAAAAATGTCGATAGCCTATGATCCTCATGGAGCAAAGGGCTTAATGGAAGGTATATTTCTGATGAATAATTATTACAAGCTTTTTTCACAGCATAGTCTCGGATCTGTAACCTGACTGTTCAGCTTTTAGTGACAAGGGCATTGATGGAGGTATGTGCTCTCTGAGTGCTTTCTAGTTTTTGTCTACATTTATATTGTATAACCTTATCCTGACTTGATATATGCCTTCTACTCTATATATTTCTCTCGCTCACACAGTTCTTTATAATTCTTTCACACCATTTTATTTTCCTCAAGTCATAGCATACATTTCCTCTCATCAAGGGATCTTTTTTGAAAACTAGAGACTGAATACACAGTTGAAAAACGTTTTTTTATACTTGAATATACTTGAAATAGGCTTTTTTTTACAGTAGTTAATTGTGTCATTAAGCCAGCTTCAATGTAGTTGGGGTGGGTTTAAACTAATAAGAAAAATGGTAGTTACATTTGGTATGTCCAATATCAGAATAAAGATTATTTTTTTAAATATTGATATTCTCGGATGTGACCGTCTTTTCACTTAGGCTGTTCCATGCGTTTGCTACTCTTGCTGAGAGGAAATCTTTTCTAGCACCAGTGGAGGTCTGAATTTGTAGTTTATGTCTGTGTCCTCTGGTTTTGCAGCACATAGATGAAGTCTGCATTTTTTTATCATTTTGCTGGAAACTTTTGCACTTCATCAAACTATTATTTGGTGAAGTGCAAATTATGTTTATTAACATAATTTCATTTGTTGAACTTTTTGCACAGTTCAATAGGGATTTTCTTTCACTAACAACCTCAACTTATTAGAGTTGCAATTAGAGAAAGACACCTCCTGCTCTTTTGATCTTTAACACTCATAAAACCTTTCAAAATGACTCTGTGACTGGAAGTGGTTCCATCACTATACTTGGCTAATGTTACAGACAGTTTAAGAGGCACTGTAAGCAAGTATATACTCATGCTATTGTAATCATATACTTTCAAGTAAAGCTTAGCTAATATGCTCATCAACTGTAGCAGCAGCAATATACTTCTCTGAAGTGATGTCATGAGACAACTAAATTTCAATTTGAGGAATAGAAATTGAATGTTAATTGTCTATTAGGTTAAATCTATACAAACGATAAGAATTCATTGTGAATTTCACAGATTTTGGCTCAAACTACTTGTACTTATTGATGCTGGCTAACTGAACCACGGTTATATGATTTTTAATTCCTCACAATGCTCATTTTGGAATATACACAACCCGTTCCTCAATCACAACAAAACTGACAATATTTACTTACTATTTATGACACTTACTACACAAGTATTATAAATCAACATACATAATGTTTGAATGTAGAAAACTGCAATACAACGATGAAGCCGCGAATTAGGAAAATACACAAGTGTGGTTAAAACAGTAAGAATCAACAATATACAACATACGTGGCATTTGGACATAAAACAACAAAACAAGCAAAGTACGGTTTAAACAGCAACAATATACAACATACGTAGGATTTGAACACAAAATGACAAATACAAGTAAAGTAAACATGAATAGCGTGGATCAACAAATACATAAGGAAGGAATAAGTTCTTAGCATGAAGCTTATAGGTGTGGCTATGTCGTAGTTCACAATGAATTGAACTTAGAGCATAGAAGTTTGAACTGTAAAAATGCTGAAGCTAAGAAGGTAAAAACTCAGTCACTATTTACCATTCAGAGTGAATGATATAGCAAGTACAAACTTTTTCAAGGTGAACATTTTTTTTGACCAAGCTCCCTGTCACTAAAACCAAGTTAAGCAAAACAAGTACATTTTTCAAGTATGTTCAGATACTAGGGTGACCTAATGGTTAACAGCACAGTGAATGGAATTGGAGAACTGAGTTCAAACTCTGCCTGAGACAGTTTGTCCTTTAGTTATTAGTAAATAGCAGGGAAGACTGGGCTCTCTAGCTATGGTTTGCAATTAATCTAGGAGATGGAAATCTCTGATTCTAAACCAGAAGAGTGGGGCCTTTTTAAGACAGCTGGATTCCAGCTCCTGCAGCCAAGCTGATGCCAAATTTATTGCTCTGCTTTCCTTTGGACTACATCAGTGACTGCACACCCAAAGCTCTCCATATGCTTCACCCAGACTGCTTGTACTCCAGAGAGGTCACTTCAGTGTCATTCCATTGTCTACCAAGACAGAAGGAGGCCTTCTTTAGATACTAACAGTAAGTGCACAACCAATCACTGGGGCATTGCAGACTTCAGACATTGAATACTATTTACTGGGAAGGAGGAATTTCAGGTTCGAAATCTGTATTTTTATTTCTCCTGTTGAATATATGATAAGGAACATTTATAAATTTGGCTCAGAAACACAACAGATAATTTTGAATTGCCATCCATTCATGCACAGTGATTGGTTTTTGGACTTCCGGTTACTTCCAGGACTTTTACGATCTATAAGAAAGTTCAAAATACCTAGCCCAGTTTTTTCACGACATCCGTCTGAAGGCCAGAGATTTTGCCTCCCCTTTTTGCCCGACAGCTGGTACGTAATCAAACTATTTTTTTCCAAAGTTTTTATGAATTATTGATTATACTTTTTTTATATCATGCTTTGATACTGTATTGGTAGGGTTGGTTTTCTTTTGTTTAATGATGCATTAAATCAGCTCGAATTATGAAAGTCTTAGAGATCATTTTTGTCAAAAAAAAAGAAAGAAAGAAAGAAAGCAGAATTTGGTTGTCAATTACATTTACTGTAAAAAATATATGGATACTAAATTGGAAACATTCCAGATTATAATTGAATTAATGATTGAGGTATCAATTAGTATAATTGGTAACACCTCAGAAAACAACAACAAATCAGGTTTAAAACCAGATCATGGCTGCTCATGTCACTAGAAATGAGAAAGCTATGCATCCATCCAATCATCACTAATCATTTTGACTATGATCTTCTCATTTCTATGCAACAATATACTCTCAGGCAAAAGAAATGAGCCAAGCTTTTTTATCAAATCTTTTGCAATTACTCTTTCATTCTAACAATTATAGATTAAATAATCGACAATGTCATACAACAGTGCATGCAGTGTTTGTGCGCAGGATACATTTTAGTATAGGATAGCTTTTCCCTTGTTTTTCTTCAGAAAACTGAGCTGTTTGGTCAAGCTGTCCGATCAATGTTTACACTGTGCTGCACAATGTTGTTTCCATTCATCTCTGACTGCTTCCCACAGCTGGTCTGTGTTCCCAAATATTTTCCCAACCAGTTTGGCCTTAATATATTCCCATATGTTTTCTATGGTGTTAAGATCTTTTATATGATGGAAAGTACTTGGCTCATTTTTTTACCCAGGAGTGTTGAAGATTTGAAAGAGAAAGTGAAAGTGAAAGTGATCCTGTGCAAATCTATCTATATGAACTATAGCAAAGGAGACTTACTGACATTACCTTCACTTTCTTTTCCAAGTCTTCTAGGATACATGTAGCAACTCTGATTTTAATAAACAAGAAGACTCACATCACATTGATTCCCTGATCAGGGCATCACTTATAATTTTTTAAGGTATACACATGTAAAAGAAAAGTGTGCCATGCTCAGACAGTACTTACCAATATTTTAAATTCTACATTTTTGTGGAAAAATAAACCTAAATAGCCTTGTATAAAATCTTAGCTGCAGTGATTTTAATTATCCAAATATATTCCACTTTTTGCAGTCATTGGAATAATAACCAAAACATTTTATATTTTATAAAATTCTATATTCTTGAACTATCAACTCTTCAAAAGCCACTCAAATCCCATAAGATTTCTGAAGTTTTACTATGAATCAACTGGAAGACTTAAACTATCGAAAATATTTTTGTTACCGAGTAATATTTCCGAAGAGGGAGGGAAGGGGGTAAAGATCCCAAATCCAAAGAACATGATTTAAGCTTTGGAAGCGGTCAGACGAAAAGAAGAATTGATGACAGTGTATGTAACAGTTGTTTGCAAAAAAATATCCTCTTCTTGCGACTTAGGCCTTTTTGGTCTTTCATCAATTAACTTGGTAACAGGAGTATGGTAACACTAACTCATGTCTCTGCGGGGTGTAATGAACACTTTGAAATTCTCGATGGTTTGACTTTGGCGGACTTCGGCAGACTTCAGCGGACTTTGGCGGATTTTGGCGGACTTCAACAACTTCAGTTTCGACAACTCATCTCTGTCTCCTGAAGGGAAGGGTTTATACAAATCATTTTGAATTACCCTCCATTCATGTGCAGTGATTGGTTTCTGGAATTCGGGTTACTTTCGTGTCTTCTATGATCTATAAGAAAGTTCAGTATACCTAACACAGTTTTACCCTGACACTTGTCTGAAGGCCAGATATTTTGCTTCCCCTTTTTGTCTGACCGCTGGTATGTAATGAAATTACATTGCCGAACGAGTTGTCGACAGATATAGACAAGGTGGAGCATCAGTGACCTATATGTGGAGCACTAGCAACCCAGATGTGGCGAGCTTTTGACTACAAAAGGCCAGGCAGCAACAATTTGTCAGTCAGTTCTAGGCTTGCCAATCGAAGCCACGTTAGAGTTGCACTTGTACGTTGGTAGCATCTCAGATATTGTGACAGTAGTGATAGCTTACCAGTGATAAGCAAGGAGGTGTTCCTTGAAGGTATCGTTCCGGTGCTGCAACGTTGATGTGACATTTGACTTATTGCAACGAACTGTGTCAGTGTTTTTCTCCACACCCCTGGAAACTACAGACATGATAATTTGTGATGCAAGGTACAGCAATTACCCACCAGTGTTGATTGGTGTTTAACTTCCAATGCACTGTATTAATTTATAGGCAATACAGACTGAAACTGATTAATATAACCCAACTCAACACAAATTTGGATACTGCATAGTGAGGTCTTGGCTCCAATTTCTTTTGAAAGATCTATGAAAATTGAGAACATTTACCAAGGATTTTATGTTTTCCAAGCAAAAGAAATCCAAGGCATAAATATGCATGGTTCCCACACCGAAGTGTTTCATGTGTTTTTCTCTCAGTATGTTTTGTATACCAGAACGTTTGGACCAATCAGAATGATCTAGACAGTTTTTTGTTTCCCATAAATGAGAATGACGGTGACGGTGACGGTGACGGTGACGGAAACAGAAGGTTGCTTAACCCAAGAAGAATATTTGTCTTTTTACAAAGTCGTGATGACGATGACTGAGTTGTACCCCGATCTGAAGTCAAGTCACTATTGTTTAGCTGTCTGAATCTGAAAGACACGTTCAGGTGTCAGAACAGTAGTAGTTGTAAACTGTGAAGATACTCATCCCATCCATAACATTGTGTTGATATCATCATCTTACAAATTAAAAGGAATTTGTTGCATTGGTTATTATGACCCTTTTAAACTCCAAGAGAGCTGTTGAAATAGATTAGAGAATTATATTCCATATGGCATGAACAATCTGTACATTTTTTAATTATTTTTTTCTGAATTATATTTTCGGGATTTTGACCTTTCATGTTGTGTTTTTTGGTGGGGATTTCAACCTATAGGGATTCTGATCTTTCGGGATTTTAACATTCAGGATTATGGCATTCATGATTATGACCCCAAACTCAATTTATGCATATTTTTTAGATGAAAAAAATAATCTAAATGTATTTTCAATTAATTTGATAATAAGAGCCATGTCTGTCACACTTATAGTATGAGCAGCCACCAGCCCCTCTCTCTTCCTACCATCTTATTAAACTACCTTTCTTTTCTCTCTTCCTATCCTCTTAATAAACTACCTAACTACCTTTTCTCCCCTCTCCCTTCCAACCTTCTTATTAAACTCCCTAACTTTCTTTTCTCCCCTCTCCCTTCCTACCATGTCTGTCACATTTATAGTATCAGTAGCAGCCACCAGCCCCTCTCCCTCCCTACCATCTTATTAAACTACCTTTCTTTTCTCTCTTCCTAGCCTCTTTATAAACTGCCTAACTTTCTTTTCTAACCTCTCCCTTTCTACCCTCTTAATAAACTACCTAACTACTTTTTCTCTCTCCTCCCTTCCAACCTTCTCATTAAACTACCTAACTTTCTTTTCTTTCCCCTCCCTTACAGTGTCAGTCACATAGTATCAGTAGCAGCCATCAGCCGAGCCTGTTGTTGTACCCTTATGATAGCTGTCAGTGAGCAACGAGTCATGGACTAGTTGCTACAAAGACCCATTTCCATATAAAGATCATATGAATGAAATCATAAAATAAGATACATATTGTATTTCCTGAGAAATTTCTACTATAAGATGATTCACTTATAATATGATGGACTTCTAGCATCATGTTATATTGGGGTCTGTCTCTATAATTGTCTTTTTCCATATCCAGATTTTTCAGGTTGTTATTTTTTCAGAAAAAGCTTTTCTAATATTGCAGTCGGACAGTCAATAAATGCATGTTTTTGGCATCTTTTATATATTTTATGTAAAAAGAAAAATACTGTACCTGTAATTTTAACCAAGATCTCAATTTCTGCATTTGAAGATCTTGTTGATGCCTATACTTGGACCTACAGGATCACGCTATATTGGGGTTTGTCTGTATTATTGGACTGTAAGTATTCCATCTGTAGGCAGAAAAGAATTATGGATAATTACCCGAATAGATGACCCTACTTTCTGTGTGATCATTTCAAGTACAAAAGCAGTTTTAGTACATGTCTCCAAGATCCACTGGCACTAAACAATTGTTCTAGTCCTATTATTTATCACCAAATATAATGATTTAGGAGATGCAGATGGTCTAATGGTTAATGGCACGGAGAATGATAACGTGAACCAAGGGACAGTTTATGTTCACTTCGTATTTGCACTTGGGATAGGCATGAATCCACTTCTCCCCAAATAGCAGGGAAGTTGAAGCCCTTTATGTAGCATTGCAATCTCATGGCCATCATGGTTGCAGCTAGCCGTGATCATATATTGATTCTAGTTTCAAAATATCAAATCGATGATTTGATCCTGTCATTATGGCATGAGAAATCATTCTCATGGCCATCATGTTTGTGGCCAACCGTGAGTGTATCCTTGATTCCAGTTGACAGTTGAAAATCAAATGGTAGTCAAATGGAAGGACATACACACATTGTTTTAAATGGTGAAACACAATACAAAATTATAGGGTATAAAAAATCTTGTGGTCATCATGGTTGTGGCCAGCTGTGATTGTATCCTTGATTCCAGTTGACAGTCAAAAATAAAATAGTAGTCAAATGGAAGGACATACAAACGTTGTTTAAATGGCAAAACACAATACAAAATTATAGGGCACAAAAAAATCATACATTTTCTTTATTCCTTCACAAACTCTGCAGGAAACCTGACCAAATTTAAATAAGCCCTTTGTTCCTTCTTTTCCCCTGGTCTCTGAGACTGCATCAGGATCATTCTCTTCATCTCACCTGTCGACCCAACTGCTGCTCCTGCTATCTACGTCCTCTTCTGGTTCATGTCTCCCCCAGTCACATTAAAATGATGCCTCTGACCTGCTGGCTGATGACTACTGCTGCTGCTATGCAGTGGGATGAAGGGGGACAGTCGCCACCGGGCGCAAGTGTGAAGGGGCGCAAAAATTCATTAGCAGACATATACTCAGACGTCATCCAAAGTCAAAATGAAATAATATAAGAGCTTGTTTCATTCAAAGACATGTTCAAAGAGATAATGAGCACTAGAATCCCAGAATAAAAGTCATAGGAACCAAAGTCATGGAACAAAACTCACAATGTAGCGTTACCTGAGCTATCTAAAAACCGTAATAGGAAGAAAAGTCACAACTAAATAGGTAATCAAACATTTTAAGGGTGGGGGTGCCAATATTATCTTTACCACTGGACACTGAGAACCCTTGTTACGCCACTTGGGCTATGTTCCCACTTATATTGACCATCACAGTTTTTTGTCCTGTCAACCAAATTCAAGCCTTCCATCATTCGAAAGGCTTTCTTCCCCAAGGGCCATGCCCTTGAGCAATCAGAGACTGAAACCCAAAGAAAACTTGTTGCCATGGGCTTGGTACCAGGGCCTTTCCAAGAAGGCCTTCACTTTTTTTCATCTTGGACTGTGACCCCAATTCCATTATCCCATTACAATTAGCCCATCTTGGGTGTCGGACTAGCATCCAGGCTTGTAAAAAACCCACAATTGCTACAAACAATGATTGGGTCTCTATGGATCATTTGAGTAATGGAGACAAAATCATTGCCTCATATGTGAAGTGACACAGGGCTGCCTGAGTCTGAAATATGATGATTTACTTAAAAAATAACTTTCTTTTGTGTATCTAATCATGTGATTCAATTTTCTCTTTATGAAAGTCAATATTCTTTGTCAAAAAATATTCCTCTTCTTCTGCTTTACTATTCTTCTCTACATAACTTTTATATTAATTAACTTTTTTGCCCTACCCAGGCTGCAGAAAATGCAATATAAAGTTGTCTATGGCTAATTACTAGTTGTGCCAAATATATTCCAACCTTGGCCTTGTGGTTTATTTATAGTTATTGAAAGGCAGAGTTTGTCAATCTGATTAAAATCATTATTAGACGTCTGGATATTAAGGTAATTAGTAGAGTCATTGTGTTTTGAGAGAGGGTACAACATATTATGCACATGATAGGTCAGTATGTATATAGCTGGTAGATAAGTAGGTAGGTAAGTGTAATGTTTTTATATATATATGTATTAATGTCTATATATGTATGTATTAATGTTTACGCTTAATAATAAATTAACACACCGAAGTAAGCTCCCAGCAGTCCCCATTCTGTTTCTGGTCCGCAAAAATGAGGGTCGGAAATGAGAACTGGTAAGGATCTCTCTAGACCAGGCAATAGCCCTGAAAACACATGTCTTTGTTCTATTTCCGTTCTTTTCTAAACACAGCTAAATACAGTTGCGGACCAAACACGTTCAAACTAAACACAGCTAAAAGAGAAGGAAACAAACGAACAACAAAGACATAATAATAACAGCAGCAAACCTCAAACATAATAGTAAGTAGGAAGGAATAGTGTGTTTATAGATAACTTGGAGAAACGCAACATGTAGTAGATTTGATCAAGAGATTGTTAATGTCAGATAAAGACGAGATGTCTTTGTAAGAGAAATGTACTCATCCCTTCAGTACTTATAGTTAGATTCCTATTTAAAATTTGATTAATGTTAGTGATATACTGGGATATCAATCCGGTCGGATATCTGGCGCCGGATTCACAAAAAATTATCACTGCCACTATGTGAATCCTGCACCAGATATCAAACCGGATTGATATTTCAGTACATCACTAATTAATATACACTTCTACAGCTGCCCAAACAGATATATAACCATAAACATGCATAAGTGAAATTCTGTTGTTGCCTTCTCCTATTGATTGGTGTGTATGGAATCCATATAAAAAGTATAGTTATTTTTATTTAGTGTGGAACTTATCAGATTCAAATCAAAAGTTTCAATTTATAATAAATACCTTAAAAACTACATAGGTACATTAATACATCTGTCACCTAATGATGAAAAGGGCATTTATTTTACACAACAAATATTTAATTTTCAGCATAATCTCCTTCCTTGTTAATTAACTTAATTCAGTGGTGAATATTAATCACATCAATTTATAGATTAGATAAAATAATATCAGTAAATGTTGTTTTCTGTATACATATATCCACATATATAAAACACAGTGTGTATCATTAAATATATATTTTTGTGTGTGTGTAACTCAACATTATGATGTCAGATATTCCTAAACAATTACTGACATGTATCGTTGCCTGGCAACAACAATTTAAGAATGCAAACAGCAATACTTTTTTGTGTGTAGCACTTGTCAGTGAGCACACAGATACTACACTTTGATCCTAGGCAGAGGCCCCAGAGTGACATTTGTAAATAATCCCATCATACTTGACGGGTACTATA
>VCCN01000158.1:5196780-5210922 GCA_006491835.1 Architeuthis dux | reverse complement strand
TCATTTTTAACTACTATTTACCTTCATCTTAACTTTTAGTTGATCTTTTAATTACAATTCAACTTGATTGTAGTAAAAGCTATTATTATTCATTAAACCATTTTACACATTGTGATTTTTTTTAAAACTACTAAAAATTAGGATGAGGGTAAATAGCAGTCAAAAATTAAATAAAAATGATTTACAATACTTGATTTAATAAAAATAATAAAATAAAATAATCGTTTTTTGCTAAAACTCAAACAGTCATTGCAGTACGAAAGTAAAAAAAATGTTAGATTCTTTAGTGGTGATCAGTCAGATCAGTCCTTATGATACAATGCATTTTTGATGGTTAAATCGTCTTGCTTTGCCAGGTTTTGTTTGTACAGCATAGCAGGTTTGTAAACATCTTGACTAATGGAGTGTTATAAAACTGAGTAATTCTTGGGGTACTAAAAACAAGAAGGAACATTTTAGTCACTAAAATGTTATTAAGTTTATTCCTTCAGCCTGCGAATTTGTTTTTTAAAGAATATTTTTGTATAAGTAATTTTCACTGATTCCATATATTTTTTTCCAATTCACAGCCTGTTTGTGCAGCAGGTGATGGAAGACACAGTGTCTGAGTTAACACAAAAGCTCACATACAATTCTTTAATCAAACCAGTGAATGAAGCTAAGAAGACAAAAGACAACCTTCAGGAGACCATTCACAAGTCAGTATAGCTGTAAGGCATTTCTTTCTTTCAGCTATTGAATACATAGCTATTATCTCCCTTCCATTCACTCTGGTAAATCTTGCAAACTTCATTTCCGTTTTATTACTTGTCATAAAATAAACAAATTAAAATTTTTATTATAACTGTTTTGAGAATTGTGTTCATATTGTGAAAGCTATCCATGTATACTTATTCATATGTGTGTGTATAAGTAGTTTTAACATATAATATTTGTATCTCTGTCTTTAGCATTGCAACAATTGCTGTATCACCATTATCAAGAGATCTTAGTCATTCATATTCAATGAATTATGCTTGACTTTATACACACATATATATATATATATCAAGTTTTTCTAGTGGAACATAACACAATCAAAGTGGATATTATCAGGTATTATTTATGACCAAACTTTACAGCATTGAAACTCATACTCGTGCCAAAAATATGAATATGTTACCATCCAAAAATGAGTACATCCCTAAAAACAAGTTTATTTCATTCTATATAGTAATTATATTTTTAAACCATTATTGATTTTTTTTTTACTGGTAGGGGATTTAAATAAATTTAAATATAAATAGAGTAGGTGATGTTAAAAATAGTTCTTATAAAGACATAGTTTTGAGTGTACAGACGTTTAGTTCAGTAATGGCTCCACATGGAAAAGAACTCTCTTCCGATTTGACAATCAAATGTACCCTGAACAAGACCAGTTTACATAGCCAATGCCTGGTGAGCTGCTTTTCATTGACGGAATCATGAATGCTGAAGGTTACGTCAATATATTGAAAGAAAAAATATTGCCTTTACTGAAACACTTGGGAAAAAGAGTCGTGTTTCAGCATGACAATGATCCAAACACTCGCTAAAAAAAACTACAGAGTTTATGAAGAAGCAAAAGGTAAAAGTATTTGATTGGCCTAGCATGTCGCCATATTTAAATCCAATTGAGCATCTGTGGAATGTACTGAAACGAAAAGTAGAAGAACGATGACCATCCAACAAGACAGATTTGAAAGAATGCATACTGTCAGAGTGGAAAAACATTCCAGTGACTGTTTGTGCAAATCTAGTGAAGTCATTGTTGTCAAGACTACAAGCAGTAATAGTAAATAAAGGTGGTTACACCAAATATTCATTTTAAATAAACGTTTCTCGTGGGGTGTACTCATTTTTTAACAGTAACATGTTCATATTTTGGCAACAATGTTGTTTTGGTCATAAATAATTCCTGATAATATTGGTTTTGATGGTGTAATGTTCCACTAGAAATAATAAAATACTGTTTGCATGTAAGAATTTTCATATCTAATATTATACTTTTACTTCTTTACTTTTTAAACTTTTTGCACGTTTTCAATGAATAGGCATAGGATTGTTTTGTTTTTTTCAGTGACTGCCACCATTCATATGAGAGCACATTTGGAAGTGCATTTGTGTATGTCTTGAGTGAAAAACACATTATTTTTTTATATATATATGTATATTTATATAAAAATGAAACAGAACGTGCAAAGTTTCTTTTTACATCACGAATCATATGTAAAGCATCAATATCTAAAAGTTTTTGAATATGATCTTGGGAAATCAACTATATTGTCCTTATATATTTGAATTACTACTACTATTAAAGACCTTTACCAAAGATTACTATTAAAGAATGTTATTGAATCGTTTAACCCGCCTCAATCAGATCTCCTTCACTTCTATTCACTGATATCCTGTTCTGTTTTAATATTAATTTAGCCAGAAATGGTGATATGTTACAAAATCTGGGTAATTCATAGATATCTGCCTCATAGGTAGCTTCACCATTTAGTTTTTTAAATACCATATAAAGAATGCCACAAAATATACATCGGAGAAACATCAAGAACTCTCAAAAAGAGAATATATGACCACCATAGAGCATTGAGAATGAATGATATCCTCAATGCTCTCATGAACCACCGAAATGAGGAGGGCCACAATTTTGACCTGAAAAAGTGCAAATAATCAGGAAAGAACAGAACAAAATAAAATGCCAAGGCATAGAATCTGCACTAATTTCAGAATGCAAAACAATCAAACAGCACTCCGGATTATGTGTATTATGTATTATTAGGCAATGCATAACTTCAATGAAATTATTCAGGCATTGATGGAGTAAAAGAATTAACTTATTTTCAGTAAATGGCATAGTCACAATATGACATAATTCAAAAGCTTACATTATAAAAAACACGTGTCATTCGATGCGATTAATAATTACTATCAATTTCTATCCATTATTGACATGATTAAAAATAACAAAAAAACAATAACATTCTCCTAAATAAAAAATTAAACAAACTAAAAACAACATAGTACCTATGTTTGTTGTATGGATGTAAGGGAATCTGACAGAATGTTAGATTTGATTAGACAATGTGGAAAAGAAAGATTGAGAAACCAGACCAGCCCACAGCCCTATAAGTAACCTCCAACTGAACAAACTTGGTCACAAAAGCATACAAAACACCCTTCATTTCATTTCATTGCCACTACTCAACACGGATTGTGCATGACTCTGCTATGTTCAAATCTCTTCTGATGATGTAGTTCACAACAACGAAATGCATAAAGATTTATCTTCATGATAATAAATATGTTTGAGACATAACATGCTTTTCGTAATCTTTCTTTTTCCACATTGTATATAAAGAAAAATATGAGAACCAAAATTATTGGAATCATTTGTTGTATGGTATATAATACTGTCTTTATGTGATATGCCCACATTGCTTGGTTGGGATGATTGATTTGGAGAATAAAAATTTGAATCCATTCTTTTTCTTACTTTCTCTTCCTCTAATTAACAGTAATGATTTTTCATTCCTGTTCTTCATTTGGCCAATCTGAAATTAGTTTTAATCACTCAATTATTTTCTTTCTTAAACCAACATTGCTTTTAGCTAATGAAAAACATTAAGACACTTGCCAGTTTCTTGAGACGAGCAGCTTCAGTGGATTTTTTTCCTCTCAGTTTTCCATTTAAAGTGGATCTATTTTTGATCTTCATCTGAAAATGTATCTGTTTTGTTGTTTCATTGTTGCAAGTGTTGGATTTTTAGTTGCAATGAATTTCTTTTAGATTAGAGATCATTACCATTCTCAGTTTAAAAAAAGACAAACTTGCCGTTGGGATTACTCTATGCATCAAATTCAGGCGGCTTTGTTTTTAAATATCTTCAAGTTTTTAATTATCTCCAAGTACTGCTTTATGTTGGACACTTATTCTTTTATTCAGACCCGCTTGAAGGCAGCTTTCATCGGCCATTAAGTTTGATGTCAATTCACTTCATATTTATACAATTTACATTATATTTATTTGCAAATAGATCAATAAATAAGGAAAAGTACTACCATAGCACACAAACCCTTAGTTTAAAGGGTGGGGTCGGCCATGCGAAAGTTGCACTTCACCTTAAAACTCAATTGCGCAGATATTAGGGATATTCACGTTCAGGTACTGCAGTCTTAGGACCTGAAAAAACGTGGAAAACCCTTCTCAATCTCCATTCACGGAGACATGTCATTCATTCATTCATTGAGGGGAGTGTATGTGTAAAATTTCTACTATGAACGGTTAGGGCTGGGCAAAGTCCGGATACTTAGATAGATACATAGACACATATAGATGTTAGAACACATGAATAACCTAAACCCAGCAATAAACCAGTGTTGTGGGCAGCAGTGATTAATAATTTGTTAGGAAAATTTAGATGGTTGATGATGGTTTCCTTTTTTTGTGCCTTTTGAAAATAGCTGACGGGAGTGGGAGATTTGTAAACACAGAAAATCCATCTGAGAAAGTCTGTATGGTGTAAAATCACTGTTTCATATTGTATTCATCTTTTAACCAGCACTGTATTTTGATATGTGTTTATCTCCATATTTATATAGAAATCTTATTATTATATGTAGGAAGATTTATTGTGTTATTAGAAGGAATCACATTTAGCACACGGTTTCAGGTGTTGGTGGTGGTGGCGATGGGGCGGTGTTTCATTTATTCAGAGTATGTAATGTAATTAAAGGATATGTTAGACTTTGGCCTCTGAAATGGAATGGTCAAATCAATCAGTAACTGAAAATATTATGGCATTTATTAATATGAACATGCATAGACATACAAACAAATTGTATGGCATCAGTGATATATACACTTATGAATACATCCATACAAAAGGGCCCCTGTCATAAAGTGGTGGTTTGCTGGCCATTGCTAATGAGTTGAGTTCTCATTGGGCACCCCATTACTAGAGCAAGCTTAATGAGCATGTGCGCACGCACACACACACACATAGATGGAGAAAGAGCAGAAAAGTTAGTCACCCAATAGAAACTGTCACATGACCGATATCTTTTGGCAGCATGCTGTGTTAGGGATGATCAATTAAAAAATTGGAAAAAGGGGTGATCAATGATCTGAATTTTCAAAAAAGAGGCATGAATGTTGCCGGACACAAACTAAGGGATCAATTTAGCATAAACTTACATTGCAAATTGACCCTCCAAGTTTTAAAAAAACCCATAAAAAACGTTTTTTCTAGATAACATGGAGTAAATGTTGAAATTTTCATCCCTCTAGCTTCATTGGTGCGGTCTGTACGTGTGATACATACATAGCCAGGCAGCTAGCCAGACCAACTTGAAAACTGAAGAAACCTATGTTGACAGTTTTGGTTGACGGTTTCTAATAAAGAGAGAGAGAATAGATACATAGATAGAGAAGATAAATAGATAAAGATTAGATAGATAGATAGATAGATAGAGAGAGAGAGAGAGAGAGAGAGAGAGAGAGAGAGAGAGAGAGAGAGAGAGAGAGAGAGAGAGAGAGAGAAGGGGGGATCAATAAGTATGTAGCCTGACAGATAGTTATTAGCTAAATTTTCACTGTATGATGTTCAATTTATTTGATTAATGCAGAAGTGTATTGAGAAGGAAGGAGATTATGTTGAAAAATAAATATTTGTTGTGTAAAATAAAACATCTTTTGGCAGTATGCCATGTTGGGGGTGATCAATTAAAAAATTGGAAAAAAAGGGGTGATCAATGAATAAGTTACTTCTCTCGCCTTTTGTTTGGTAGTGATCACTAAAAAAGTCTGAATTTTCAAAAATCAACCGTGAACACTGCCGGACACAAACTAAGGGACCAGTTTAGCATGAAATTACATTGTGAATTGAACCCCACACTAAAAACCTATTTTGGGGGGGATTTAAAAAAAAAAACCCAAAACATTTTTTGAAGTCATAATAAGAAGTAAATGTTAAAATTTTCAGCCCTCTGGCTCCATTGGTGTGTCCTCTATACGTGATAGATATATAACCAGCAAGCCAGCCAAACCAACTTGAAAACTGAAGAAACATCTGTTGATATTGATTATGTTTTGTTGACACGTTTGGTTGATGGTTTCTAATTGTTTTAAAATTAAGAGTAAATGCTACAATATTTAGATAAAATAGATAAAAAGCATTACATGTTATATGTTTAAATGATGTACTACCTCAAACATTGAAAATGTCTGAAATGGTGAATATGGATTTTTTTAGACTTCCTGTATATTAATAAGTTCTTCTCTGTTGCACCCCCCCTTTAAAATTCATTTACATTATTAGATTTATCAGTTCCTTCAACTATCCTCACCTCCAAACATTTTCTTCTCCAAAGAATTCTCCAAAATCTCACCAAATAGGCTCCGGGGAAATTGCGCCAACAGTTTAGAAATGGCGCAAAGTTCAAACGGACAGATGATTGTTCAACAATTAATTCAGCAGTAGCAGCTATTTTTCGACCAATGGAAACGCACCTAAAATTTCGCCAACCTACTTATTCGGTATATATTGAGGTGACACAAGGACCTACAGATCCTTCTCTTTTGTAATGCTTCCTTCGCTTGCATCTAACATGTTGCTAAAATGCTGAAAGGAAAGAGATTTGATGTTACTCCAACCATCCATTATAATGTGGAAGCTGATCTAAGTTGTATAACAGTTGAAGACTCCAGCATTGATTCTAAAAATGTCAGGAATGTCTGAACAAGTATACATCAGCAGGGAGCAGAATACTTTAAAGACACTGTCTATAGTTTTGCAAAGGGTCTTTAACATTCAAAGAGTTTTCTGGATGATCAAACTCCTTCTTGTTGTTTGTGTTGCTAACGCAACGTTTCGGTTGATCCATTCTACAGCCTTCTTCAGGTGTACTATTCAAATGTGAGGGTGGTAAACAAAATCTTTTCTCTCCAATGATACCCACATTTATATCTTAGGATTAGGGTGCTTCCCATTACTTTCCTTGTTAGGCATGGATTTCCTTAGATTCGGAGAGTACACTTGAAGAAGGCCATAGAATGGATCGGTTGAAATGTTGTGTTAACAACATAAACAACAAGAAGGAGTTCAATCGTCTGAAAAACTCTTTGAAATTTAAAGACAGTTTGAAATACTGATATGTGTACATTGTTTTTTTAATAAAAGAGAAATCTTAGAAAATTTTAAACATACTTTGTACACCACTTTTTATAGACACCTGAGTAAAAAAAATGAATAATTAATCATTGCTACCCACAGACCGGTTTAAACACTGTTGCTGGGTTTAGGTTATTCACGTGTTCTGACATATATATGTATCTATGTATCCGGACTTCGCTCCGTCCTAACTGTTAATAGTAGAAACTTGAATTTTTGCACACACACTCCCCTCAATAAGTAGGGAAAATCCTTTTTTGTTTTTTGAAAATTCCTCCCCATAATAGGTTTTTAGCAGGAGTTTGAATATGCAATGTAAGTTTATGCTAAATTGGTCACTAGTTTGTTCCTGCTTGTTTTTTTTGAAAGTTCAGACCTTTTTTAGTAAGAGAAGTAACTTATTCATTGATCACCCCTTTTTCCAACTTTTTAATTGATCACTCCCAACACAGCATATATGGGTGGCAGTGATTCATAATTTCCCTTGGAATGTTAGTTGAATTTGTTTTCATTTCTGTAATTATTGTGATTATAAGATATAAAAGGAGGGGATGCTGGGTAGCATAATGGTTACTGGCTCAAAAAATGGTCCACGGGTGCTTACATTCCCTTCGCACTAATGCCCTTGGGAAAGGCATGAATCCACCTCTCAGTTGGATCCCTTTACCCCTGTAAGGCAGTCCAACAAAGAGAAGGCTACTCTGACAGAAAAAGAAACCAGGAGTGGAGCCCCTAAGGGAGACTGGTGGTAAACTTTACCTCCTTTCTGGCAACTCCTGCAGTCAAAAAGTCTGCCAGTTGTGACATCTCATCGTGCCATGGGGACTGAGAGAGTTGGATCCTCCCCGTGCAACAACCTTCCAACTTTAAGAAAGCATTCATGCACAGGTTGCTATGCAAATCTCCACACAGCCACGGACATCATCGGAACGTTGGTCAACCAACACAACAAGATAATTAAAGATAATCAATATGAGTTGCTACCCTACTTGAAAGGAAATGGTGGAAACTTTATGTTAGAGGAAGAAATTTTCTTTCTTGATAAAATTCCTCAAATTTAAGGTAGCATCTCATATTCTGATTAACAACCAAAAAGTTGATATTTTGTAAATATTTTGTTGTTTATACACATCAGAAGAACATTATAATTGAAAATTACTCTTGATTCTTATTTATAGGAATACACACATGTAGATGATACATGAATGGTATAACGTAGAGTAAAGTATAAACAGACATAGCAAAGAGAAGAGTAGAGGGATTATAGTATAATTATTATTTACCTCTGTCAACAAGGTTGAAAAGAGGTATATGTTTTTGGTTGTGTCTGTTTGTTTGTTGGTTCACATCTTTTCCTGTCTGCAAGATATCTCCTAAAGTTCTAAATTAATTTCATTCAGATTTTCTTGAAGGATGGACAATAGGCAAAAGAAGAACTGATTATATTTTGGAGCAGATCCATGCACAATTATCTCCCCTACGTCGTAGTTATATGTCTAGGGCTTTTTGTTACATTGATTTCTCTTTCAGCTTCTTCATATATGAATCAAAGAATATATGGAACAGTCGAAATTTACACAGTTAACTACCCCGTCTCTGATCTATTCACTAAATGATTTCAATGATGTTTAAGGTTACTGAGTGCTTTCTAGTTTAAATAGTGTTTATTTCTCATCTTTTTAGTAATAAAAGCAGCAAAAAGGAAGATGGTAGTTCAAATAAAGTTCAAATCATAATGATGCCTCAACTTAGAATTTTAGACAGTTTTTATATGCAATCTTTCTTATAAAGAGCAACAAAGATGATAGCATCTGTAAGTAAAACAAATAGACACTTTTTAATCACAATGGAGTATTTCGTAAAAACATACAATCTTTCTTAAGTTGTAATATTAAGCAATTTTATATATGTGCGATAAAAAAAATGGTGAAAAAAAATGATGGTATATATTTGTTATTTGTAACCACATCTCACAATCACAACTTTTTTTATGAATTCAGAGGATTAACAAAAGTAGGGAAGAGAAATAGAGATTATTCCATGAATTAATCATATTAATAATCTCATCTTTGTTGTTTTTGACACAATGTTTTGACTGGTGCATTAGAAACAACAAAGATGAAGAAACTAGCCCAAATAATTCATGGAATAATTATGATGCTTCATCTCAGAACTTCAGACAACAGAAGTAGTGATATTGAAATGGTTCTTCGGACGGTTGAACTCCTTCTTGTTATTTGTGTTATAAACACAACGTTACGGCCGATCCATTCTTCGGCCTTCTTCAGGTGTAAAATCTGAGTATGATGGGTTAAACAGAAATTATGCTTAAGGGGGGTAGCACTTATAGCGCATGGCCCTGGTATTTCTGTGTCTTTGTTCTGTCGGGTTTGGATTTGTTGAGAAGTGGAAGCCACATCGGGTTGAAATCCACGCTTGTCTGGCTAATGCATTTAGTCGACATTTTGATTTGAGCTGCCTCTTTGATTTTTCTCTGCTTCCAACAACGTTCTCTGTCAATAATCTGGACTTCCTCCCAAAGAGGAAGATGCTCGCCAGGGCCATGTGCTATAAGGTCTACCTCCCTTTAAGCATAATTTCTGTTTAACCCATCACACTCGGATCTTACACTTGAAGAAGGCCGAAGAATGGATCAGCCGAAACGTCATGTTTATAACACAAATAACAAGAAGGAGTTCAACCGTCTGAAGAACCATTTCAATATTAATGACCCTTCTCAAAACTATAGAAGAAGTAGTGATGTTTAACCGCATCTGAGATTTTGAACACATTTTCATAAAGGTAGTTATGATTGTACACCAGTTTGGATGTTTTTTGTCTGCAATACTGAAATAAAAGATTGTTAGATTGTCAACCAAAACTGACAACCAAAACTGTCAACATAGGTTCCTTCAGTTTTTAAGTTGGTCTGGCTGTCTATGTGTGTATTGTATATACAGACCGCACCAATGGAGCTAGAGAGCTAAAAATTTAAACATTGACTCATTATATTTTCTATAGTTTTGAGAAGTCATTAATATTCAAATGGTTCTTCAGACGATTGAACTCCTTCTTGTTGTTTGTGAAGAAGGCCAAAGAATGGATGGACAGAAATGTTGTGTTTACAACACTAACAATAACAAGGAGGTCAATCGTCTGAAGAACCATTCAAATTCTTTTTTTTTAACCACCCCCATAGGTTTATATTTTTTTTTTAAATTCAAACTTTTTTAGTGACCACTGCCCAAGAAAAGGCAAGAGAAGTAACTTATTCATTGATCACCCTCTTTTCAAATCTTTTAATTGATCACCCCCAACATGGCATGCTGCCAAAAGACGTTGGCCATGTGACGGTTTCTATATATAAGAATTCCTAAAAAAATATCCAGGTCTTATATGTAAAGTAGAACTGCCTTTGTTTTGTTCTTGTAAATTACAGCAGTATTATTTATAAAAAGATTTTCCTGCTGTCGTATTTGCTTGTTTTGTCCAAGTATTCTTTTCCCAGCTATACTCTAGCTACACATTTCAATAACATTAAATGCTTCTTGTAAATCAACTGACTATATTTTTCTTGATATTCACTGCAGCAATAAGGAGAGGGTCTTATATGCCTGTGAGTCTCATATGCCATCAAATATGGTAATTTTGTCAATCATATTTTACAACTTTCTGTTTAAACAAAAACGTGTAAAATATACTTTTTTATCTTTTCATTTTGTTGCATATATAATTATATAGTTCTATTATTTTTAGAATACAAATTTGGCATTTAAAGAAATGCTCCATTTGTATGTACATAATCTTGAAATCTCTTTAGCAATTCAGTAACTTCTTAAAGAAACTTTTTACAAGAATGTTTACAGAGGTATTTTATTACAGGCAAGAATGAAGTTATACGTCTCTTTGTCAGGATCAGTTCAATTTTCCACTCCCCTTGTTTTAGTTAAAGCTGATCACAAGAAATAAAAGTATTAATTTTGTGCGGCCATCCTCCAAACTATTTTGAATCAGTCAGTAGTAACAAAAACAAAAGATATTTCATAGGATAATGCAATTCCTCTGCACTGCAAAACACTGCTTCTCATTGTGCACACTTTTTTGAAAGTCAGGAAAACATTAGCCAAGTAATTTTATCCAGTTTGTAGCAAAATCATCAGAATTTATAACTTCTCTTAAACGGACTGGTTGTAACTTACACACACGATACACAAATGCACACACAAATATACACACACATATATTCTTAAATAAATATGAAATCAAATAATGGATGATTTTATATCTGACAGAATATGATAATTATAAAGATATTTAATTAGTTGGGAACCTACATTTGCTCGGCGCCGGAGTGAACGACTGCTAAACAGCCTAAATCGTAAATGAAAATAAAGAAGCAAGCGCTGTGCGGGGATCGAAAAAGTGTCTACCTTGGAAGCAACCTTATATGCTGGTTCTGCTCTTCTCACTGAACTAACTATGCTTCCATGGGAAGCAGGAGTTATAAATATGTATGAACACACAGCAGATACATTACTATGCATTAATTTTATATATTGAGAAACTTTATTTTCTGTTCATTACCAAATTTACAGTTCTTCTTGCCTCTCTTTAGCATAAAGGTTGTTTGCCTTAAAAGAAAATTTTAAAATTAAATCTAAATTATTCACATTTTGTTACCCAGAATATTAGTAAATCTCCTTTAAAATTGCTTAGTATTTGACACGCTTCTCTGACTGAAACTTCAGGCAATATAAGGAGAACAATGAGAGAAAACAGGAAAAAGAACAGACTCTGTTCAAAACCTGCAACATCGTTTACACAATTTTTGATAGCATTTGGCGACCTTTGTTTCTGTAATAAAAATAGGATAATGTAAAGCTGTTAAGAGATTAAAAAGAGACTCTCTGAAAATGGGCACTGACTGGTTTTCTTGAGCCTTGCTACATTTTCGTTTGTATACAAGAAGTGTGTATCTATTTGTGTTCCCCATAGGTTATAAGGTCATAACTCTACACTTGCAATATGAGATGTTCAAAAAACGTTTTAGCTTCTTAAATTACGAAAGCTTTTTATTATGTCATATTTTTTTTTATTTCAAGACATATATGACATAGTGTGATGTAAAAAAGAAAAAAAGATTATTCCTCTTTCTTTGCCCACTCTCTCTATCTATCTTTCATTTCTTAGCTATTAAGCGATTCAAAAAAATCTGAACAAAAAACTTTTTTGGTTTCCATAGAATTGCTGACTTTTATCACTGTTACAAAGTAGAGGATTTGTATCAGTAGTGTTTATCTTTTCACCTTTCTTATTGCACAAATCTCCTAAAACAAGTCAAGTCCCATCACAACTTACTTAATCAAATAAAGTTGTTGGTTTAATCCGGAGCTAATCCATTTTATCTGCAGATTCAATCATGCCCGAGCCAGCATCGGGAGAAAGACTTGGCAGTCAATCCTAGATATAAAATTATACGTCTGTCAGCCAATCAACCAACTGTAAGTCTGTTACTTTCTGGAAAGCATTCCAGCCACCTTGTTCATACACCTGTCCCACACTTTATCCTGGTTTGGTCCCTTGGTCAAAGTCTGTTGCTTATGTTGTGCAAGCATAATCCAATCACATTATTATTAGAGAAGACATATATCTGGATTGTGAGGAGAATATTTTGCCAACATTATTTCTCATCATGACCACTCAGTGGGAATTATTGATACACAGAAAATATGCCTATATACAGACATACTTATCTATGTGAATTCATCTATATATAAATAAGTCAGTATATGTGTGTGTGTATGTAATGTATCTGTGCATATATATCTCTGTAAATGTAGATACTTATACAAACATCCATACAGTTTCCATGTGAACTAAATATGTAATCAAACTCACTACACTAATAAATTAGTCTGCAAGATGAGGTTGCTAACCACTGTACTATGCTAGGCAACCAATATACATATATACATATATACATATATACATATAGAACAACACTTTCGCCTACCTACAGTGGCATAGCAAAGGTTTTCAGCGCCTGGGGACAAAGATAATTCTGGTGCTCTCACCTCTAAAATGTTTTGATTATTTAGTTGTGACTTTTCTTCCTATTACGTTGTTTAGGTAGCTCAGGGTAATGCTACATTGTGACTTTTGTTCGGTGAATTTTATATTATATATATTGTAGACTTTGTGTTTGTGACAAAAAATTAAATAATTGCTCAAAAATTAATTTTTGAAAGATTTTTTTCCCCAAAACCTAATTTGAATAATTTAACATTCTTTATTCTCCATGTTGTTATTAAATAAAAGCCAATTTTAGGCCAACGGAAATTTTGTACCCCTACACACTTGCACCCGGTGACAACTGCCCCCCCACCTACACCCCCACTAGCTATGCCACTGCCTACCCAACCATAACTTTAGCAATGATGCTAAATTAACTATTATTGAAAGAATAGAAAAGATTACACCTAATAAAGCTACAAAAATCCTAGAGTCGAACGAGAACATATGGATCACACTCCTACAAACCCTCTCCCCTAAGGGTCTAAATATTAAATTAAATAACCTAAATATTTCCTAATTCCAGCTTATATGATAACCACCTTCATAACCTACCATAACACAATATATCCTATTAAACACACACACAAATAAACCTATTACCCCCAACCCAAAACCTAACTCGACTCACTCCTCATATGGATATATATCTACACCCTAGTCTGTATTCCTAAACAATGTTAGTACCATGAAGATCTGGTACAATTCCGTAGTATTAAATTCTTTACAACAATACTTGTTACTTTAATATCCCCAGGCTGCAACCTGGCAACCTTCCATAGTTTTAATCCCTCTATTTATCCTTAAATATTCTTAAATATTTTTACCTAAATATTCTTTGATTTTTATCTAATTTTTTTTGTTTATGTAT
>VCCN01000158.1:5136625-5153762 GCA_006491835.1 Architeuthis dux | reverse complement strand
AATATCCTTCACTCTAGTCCTCCCTCTTTTTCTATCTCTTAGGGTTACTCCTAGCATTATTCTTTCCATAGCTCTGTGTGCTATTTTATGTAGGTTTTCAGCTCGTTTGGTTAATTTCCATGTTTTGCATCCATACGCCATAGCAGGTATTATTTATGACCAAACTCTCCAGCATTGAAACTCTGTTGCCAAAAATATTTCTTTGTAGTGTTGTACTCATCTTTGGACAGCAACATATTCATATTTTTGGCAACAGAGTTTCAATGCTGGAGAATAATACCTGATAATATCAGTTGTTATTGTGTAATGTTCCACTAGAAATAATAAAATCCTGTTATATTTGGTTTAGAAGAAAATTAACTTTCTATAATATAGTTGTAGGGGTGTACTTATTTATTGGCGATACTGTATATGTGGGTGTGTGTATTCAAGAAAGTGCATGGACAATTATAAACACAGATTCTGGTGAACGAGCAGCCATATTGGTTTTAGGTGATCGAAAAGACACACGTGTGTCGTTGACCGTGGTCATTGTAAATATGTATGAATAAAGAATCTGTGTGAGTACGTCTTTTGTTTGCATTTTGAATCTGTTAATATCTGTCATTATACCAACCATACATTGATAGCAGAGCGTAAATGAAAGAAATGACAGACGATTTTAAAACAGAAAATACGGGAAAGATGAACGGTGACATTTCTGGAGATGAAATAAAAAACGAATATGGCTGAAGTTGGCCACATTGATGTTGAATTGGATTCACCAACCTTTTCCACAGAAAATTATTGTAAATGACAAGAAGAAATAGCTGAATGGGTTGACACATGCAAAATCGAAAATACGAAACTGGCACCCACTGTATTCTTTGCTTTGTCTGACACTGCAAGGCACTCCATTTTGGGTTTGGATAATCTTTTGGATTTAAATACAGAGCATGGCTGATTTCTAAAGTTGCCAAAAACAAGAGTGAAGGAATAAGCAAAGACAGAAAGGAAAAAGGAAAGGTTACAGTGATATGGCCAAACCAACATAGGTTATCTATTCATTTGAATGTTAAGTTAAGTACATTGTTGTCATGAGAAACTACACTGGGGCAGCATACCTTTAATATGTATGCATGTGTGCAGGGCCCTGCAGAGCCTGCAGTAGGCCCGGGCCAGATGGGAAAAGTAGGCCCCACCCCAGCCTTTTTCAAACTGCTCATCAAGTATGTTTATCATCATCATCATCATCAGCCGTTATAAGTCCACTGCTGGACGAAGGCCTTTCCCATCTCCTTCCATGACAACCTATCTTGTGCTAATCTCTGCCAAGTCTTACCGGCAAACTTTTCTATCTCGTCCCTCCATCTTGTGTCTGGCCGTTTCCTATTTCTTTTACTATCCCATGGGCACCAATCTGTTAATCTTTTCCCCCATCTATTGTCATCTCTTCTCGCTAGGTGGCCGGCCCATCTCCACTTTTGTTGTTTAATTAGTTGTATAATATCCTTTACTCTAGTCTTTTCTCTGATCCATGTTGATCTTTTTCTATAATCAGTGCTAAATACATATGACATATATATGTTTTTTGTATATACATGTACATTTAGTGCAGGGGTTGATCCAGCCTGTTGAGTTGACTATCTTCCAAAAAGGGGGTGGGGGCATGCTCACCCAGAAAACTTTGAAAATTATGTATCCAAGATTGGCTAAAATTGTGTTTCAGGGCATATCAGCTACTGAAATTAAGTGTTGTCTAGAAGTCTATTTAAAACATGTTTCAAAACTTTTGTATGTGATCTTGTTGAGCTGACTGTCTTCAAATTTGAAAATTGCATTTCAGAGCATATCAGCTACTGAAATTAAGATAAATAAAGAATTTCTGAAAAATTCTATAATTTAAAATTCATGTATATATCTACCACTTCCTTGTCCCCTTGAGTCTCAAAATCGTAGACCCGGGCCAAATGGCCCCACCGCACCCTGCACGGCCCTGTGTGTGTGTGTGTGTATACTATATACATGCATACATACAAACCCACTATGCATATAACTAGAGATTTTCAAAAGAATATGTATGCATATGATCTTATGTGTGTGTATGTATATATGACATTGTATATGCATAGATAGCAACTAGATTGTCTTTTTATAAGGATGCAGTTTTTTATGTTGGTGAGTCCATCTAAAGAAATAAAGGGTCAGATATCAATGAATATATATAAATATTCATATTTTTGTCTGAAGTTCTGAAAAAGCATACCTTCATTATCCTCATCTTTGTTGTTTTTATCACAACATCTTGGCTGATTTGTTCTTCAGGTGTCACAACCAGATGCAACATATGGCCAAAACATTATGACAAAAGCAACAAAGATGAGAATACTACTTGTGGAATAATAAAATTTAAATGTATCTGTATGTTCACAAATGTCTGCTCAGATGGTGTAATGGTTGGCATGCCTGCCTCACACGTAGAAGCTCCTCGGTTCGATTTCCGGTATGAGCAAAGAGTGTGAAAAACTCTTCATTAGGACAAATTTCCCTGAGCACTCAGCAACTAATTGAGTACACTCTAAGCTGTGTGATTAGGGTGAAGGTATCCCTTCGGTGGACTTGCATCCTCCCAAGGAGGTGGTCATGAAAACTTGTAAGAATAAAGTCCTGGTCTCAACCAGACTTGAAACTTGCAAGGATCACTAAGCTGACACATGCAACAGAAACCAGGTCTTCGTCACCGGGTGTATATTCCATTGGGCTTAAGAGATCGACACTTGACTTTTTTATATTTATAAATAGTGTATACATGGTGTACACATTGCTTGGTTATATGTTTAGACAAACAAATAATTTGGGATGAATACTGAACTAGAAGTATATACAGTGCATATATAGGGATACATGTATTTGTGCATGCGTATGAGTACATAATTATCTCCCAGCGTGACAGATGAAAAATAATTATGGTTTCCTAGAATAATGCTAAGTTAAAAGATATGGAAAGAAGGACAGTAACAAAATCAATAATGACAATAAGAAACAATAAATTTGATTCTGTTTTTAACCTACTGTTCTCATCATTATAAAAACTATTATTTTTTTTATTTTCACTCAAGTACTGATATCAGTGTGAACCAGAGCACAATAAAACATGTTGAAGACAGATTGCACTTGATTTAAATGAAAATCTATATTGTTAAGAGGAGCAATTTTTCTCCCTTGCCATAACAAAGCAATTACTTGTCAATAGCTCGGGTTACTTGGTACCCATATCTGTTTTATGGAACCTCTCCCTGAAAATGAAATATATACTGTATATATATCTTAAAGATATTAAGTCAAACAGTTCAGTTTAAGTAGATGGTATTTTAGCACTTGGATATAGTACATTGTAGTGTGGGTGTACATCATCATCTTCATAGTTTTTATTAAAACATTTCAGCTAGTGTCTACTTTAATTCACATTCAGTACTTTTCTAGGATTTTTGAATGAAACCTTTGTATAACATTTAAAATTCAGTTCTTAGCAAAGACACAGGATTTGACAAACCTTGGTTTATAGGACTAGGGTGACTTAATTCTTGATTCAAAATATACAGTCATATGCAGAACCCCTAGAATAATGCATGTGGATAATAACACCTTTTGAAGGCCAGTTTATATATCAACTGAAATGTCATGTTAAAAGGAATAAATAAGCAATGATGATATCTCATTTCATAATTTATTTACGAATACGTAATATTTTTGTATCAACACACATACCTACACCAGCATATAACACATTAACTTTATTATCATAATTTTAAAAATATAAAACGACATCAAATGAAAAATATCTATCAAAACTCTTTTGTGATGTAATGCATTGTCAAATTTGAGTGTGTTGGTTGGAGGTTCCTGGTGCTATTTTATTGTCAGAGATATTAGTATCCTAAGGCTCTTTTTGATGTTGCGGAAAATAAATATTAAATAAATGCGGGAACCCAAGTTCAAGGTAACACTGATATTTACACTAAAAGTAGAAGAAATGATAGCCTAGAGCAGTGTTTCCCAAAGTGGGTTCTATGAAAAAATTCTGGGGTTCCGCGAGATAATGTGTCTTCAATAGAATTTAATAAAAATACTTTTGACTATTTTCCAACTTCCTTCAAGAATCTGACCGGGATTTAGAGGTTGAAATCTGCAATGATATTAAAGTTTATCAGAATCTCTAACTGAGTATTTTCCAAATTTGAAGAACAAAGATAATTATTGGGTACAAAATCCATTCAAAGTTGAAGAAAAGCCAACAGGATTTCTGGCAGTGGATTATGAAAATTTAATTGACATTAGTTCAGATACTCAGTTAAAGGCTAAGTTTGAAGGAGTTCTGGTAGCAATTCTCTGGTGTGATATATTTGATGAAAATCTGGCTTTTATCATAACGGGCTATTTGAGTTCTATTACTGTTTGCAACAACATATTTGTGTGAATCTGGCTTTTATAATTATGTTAGCACAAAAGCTAAATATCGCAACAGACTAGATGCTGCGCCAAATATGCAAATTCAATTATTCAATAATTTTTGTTTTATGTAATGTCTTATTAAAATTAGGGTGGTGGGGGTTGTCTATAAAATATAGGTATGGGTTCCACGATTTTTTGAAAATGGTATAAGGGTTCCGTGTTTAAATAAGTTTTGGTACGACTGGCCTAGAGCAAGACTGAAACACATACTTCATAGAATTCAGGAAAGGTTGCCATTATGTATTCACGTATACACAAATATCTGAATGAATATACATAAACAGTGATTTAAAGGTATCTCCCTCAGTCACTTTAGTCTGGCACAAGGCCACAAGTGTGAAGCACATGATGAGGATCAAACTCACTACAGCAGCTATCTATAGTGTAAGAAAGCTTTGTCATCCCCAAGATAAATACAGTATCACCCATAAATTAGTACGCCCCTACCACTATTTTATAGAAAACTAATTGCCTTCTAAACTAAACATAGAGTTTATTATTTCTAGTGGAACATTACACAATCAAAACGGACATCATCAGGTATTATTTATGACCATCCAGCATTGAAACTCTGTTTCCAAAAATATCAATATGTTGCTGTCCAAAGATGAGTACAACACTACAAAAAACTATTTTTGGCAACAGAGTTTCAATGCTGTTTGGTCATAAATAGTACCTGATAATATCCGTTTTGATTGTGTAATGTTCCACTAGAAATAATAAAATACTGCTATGTTTGGTTTAGAAGACAATTAACTTTCTATTAAAATGTGGTAGGGGTGTACTTATTTATGGGTGATACTGTATGTGTGTGAGTTCAATTGAAAATATATTTATGAGTTAAAAAGCACCGTGAACTTATAATGTTACACAGATATTAATTTAAAGGAAGAAAAAAATGACTAATTTCATTTTGTTTGGCACTTGATGTTTAGTATCTATAGTGTCTGTCAACTTTCTAGACTGTGTTAAGTATCCTACTTATAAAGTGACCAAAATAAGACATGTCTTCCATTTAGCCAAAGAGAAGACAGCTAACCACTGACACAGGCAATAATGACTACAGTACAATTGACAGTGATCAATTACTCATGACAATGCCAGCAACCAGTCATCGGGGGAACATTTGCAGATGAGCTTCACAAGTACTTGGAACTTTTCATTGTCTTCATGTGATGAGTTTCCTTTCCTATTTCTCGTTGGTTGAGAATAATAGTAAGATTCAAGATCAGAGTTGGGGAAATTAGAAATTGTCAAACAAAACTGTTGACATAGTCAACATAGGTTTCTTTTGTTTTAAAGTGATTCTGGCTGGCTATCTATATATGTAGGGGGTCATGTGTACAGGCCGCATCAATAGAGCTAGAGGCCTGAAAATTTAAACATTTACTCCTTATTATGTCTAGAAAAAACGTTCTTTTTGTTTTTGACACCCCCCCCCCCCCCCACGATTTTTAGTGGAGGGTTCAATTTGAAAATGTAAGTTTATGCTAAATTGGTCCCTTAGTTTGTGTCTGATGGCATTCATGCTTGTTTTTTGAAAATTCATACTTTTTTAGTGATCACTGCCCAACAAAAGGCGAGAGAAGTAACTTATTCATTGATCACCCCTTTTTCCAAATTTTTATTTGATCACCCCCAACACAACATGCTGCCAAAAGACATTGGTCACATGACGGTTTCTATTGAGTGACTGAACAGACCTGTTTTTTTTATAGTTTTATACATCTTATTCATTAGATATGAATTGTTTTTTTTATGATATTTTACATAATTTTTTTTTTCTTCTTTGAAAATTCCCCCCAGAAACAAGTTTTTAGGGTAGGGATCAATTTACAATGTAATTTTATGCTAAATTGGTCCCTTAGTTTGTGTCCGACAGCATCCACAATTGTTTTTATGGAAATTGGGACTATTTAGTGATGCAACAAAAGGCGAGAAAAGTAGCTTATTCCAATTTTTTAATTGATCACCCCCAACACGGCATGCTGCTAAAAGACATTGGTTATGTGACGGTTTATATTGAGAGCCTAACCAGACCTGATTTGTTTTATTTTTGAGGAATGGAAATATTGTGTAGTATGAGTTAAAAGAGTTTTGGAAAGGTTGAAAATTTTACTTACAACGTAACAACAATCGGGTAACTGAAAAAGCATTTGTTAATAACAAAATATATTAGCACAGCATTGTTAATACAAAAACTCTGTTGGACTAGCATTCTCATTTTGGTTGTTATTGTCACAACATTTCAGCTATTGTACCTTCTGGCTTCCTTCAAGTGTCTGTCGTATTCAGTAACTTTCTGAGAATTTTGAACTAAACCCTTTATTCAATTCATGGAGGTAGATGAGGAATCATCATTATTATATATTAATCTATTCATACTAGTATTCTCATATTAGTTGTCACAGTGCTTTGGCTGTTGTTGTTAGACTCAGTAGATCCACTTGTTTACTGTCAACTTCGGTATAACACGTTATAAACACATACACGTCTTCAATTCACTTTTATTTACACTCGAACATAAACGTCTACATGCTAGGATGCCAAAACCGCTAACTAATTTGAACACAGTAAAATATCAGAGAATTCCCGAAATGGGAGAGTTCCACTACTGATCATTAACATCATTTGTAAATGATATATTAACATATTGACAGTTGGTACATCTCCATGTTTCTTCAGGTGTTCTTCGTAGTTGGGACTTTCTAGAACTGGAGGATACAATGGCTGAAATACTGTGACTATCACAATCAAGATGAGACCACTAGTCTGAAGAGATCAATGTATAATCATTATTATAATGATTCTAAGGTAAATATATGTAACCAAAACTGCTGTTGGTATGCAATATCTGCTGCTGATATGTAATGGCTGCTGCTGATATATTACGGCTACTGCCGAGACGTGATGAAACTGTGTCCGGATGTTTTTTGATGTTTCGTCAAAAAACTTTTTCTTTATGTCGAAATTTTTTTCTTTTTAAATAATTAGCTGACAAACATTAAATAAAACTCAAATTTGGGTTTTACTTTTGGATTTGTATATATCATCATCATCATCAGCCTTTATAAATCCATTGCTGGACAAAGGCCTTTCCTATCTCCTTCCATGACGATTGTGATTGCGTTAACCTCTGCCATGTCTTACAGGCAAACCCTTCTATCTCATCCACCTGGTCTTTTCTTACTGTGTTTACTGTCGCATGTACACTAATCGGTTAGTCTTTTGCTCCATCTATTGTCATCTCTTCTTGTTAAGTGTCCAGGCCATCTCCATTTTTGTTGCCTAATTATTTGTATAATATCCTTCACCCTAGTCCTCCCTCTGATCCATGTTGATCTTTTTCTATCTCTTAGAGTTATCCCCAGCATTGCTCTTTCCATGGCTCTCTGTGTGATTCTAAGTTGGTTCTCAGTTTGTTTTGTTAATTTCCCTGTTTCGCATCCATAAGTCATGGCTAGTATTATGCATACATTGTATACTTTATGCTTTAAGCACATTGGCAAGGTGCTCTTCAATATGTCTCTATTCATACCAAATGATTTCCAGCCGATCGTTATGCATCGTTTTATTTTGCTTCCATGGTCTTTCTCTAACTTTATTATCTGTCCTAGGTAAATATATTCATCAACTTCTTCTAGAGCCTTGCCCTCTATTCTTAACTTTATCATTGAACATTACTTTTGTCTTTGTTTGGTTCATCTTTAAGCCTACTTCTTTACTTTTCTTATTTAGATCAGGCAATATGTTTTGTAATTCTTCCAATGCTTCTGACATCATAGAAATGTTATTGGCATTGAGATAATAAATATACAGGCTATTATTCGGTAACATAGAATAATAGCCTGCATATTTATTGTCTCAAAATATTTATATTTCATGTTGCAAAAAAATTAAACATAATCATATGTTGATTTATTAGAATAAAGAAATGAAATTTTAATTTTATTTAAAACTTGCTGAAAAACCCGCCCATAGGACGGATATTCGGCCAGTTAATGATAAGTCCTTATCTCAAAAATTCAGACAGAAATTATAAAAACTTTGGTCAGCATTTTATGTTATCACACTGTAAAAATGCCTCTTTCAAATCTTTTGATGTTATTACAAATGTTTCCATTATTAGAGAAAACAACCATCAAATAACAATGCAGTTTGAATTACACATTAACAACTTTGAAAATCAATTGTTGAGGTATAAAATTTTGGCTATCATATGGAATGGTTTTTGGTGATGCAGTCACAAAGCATGCATACACTTTATCTCTAATGCTTAAAGCAAATTGGTGTAAGAAATTAGTTTACTGTTAGAGTCATAAGAAAAAAAGACTAATAAATACATTTATTTCATAACAATGTGATTTTTCAGTCATTTCTATGATCTTTTTGGTTCTCTTTCAACAACATCCAAACCATGTGGTTATTGCAGATGTTAGTTTTGTAACATATCTATTTGTATTTGGATTCTTTACAGCTAATTATTTGTTTGTGGAAATTCCAATTAATTCATCAATGCCTTTTTTTTGCTTTTGAAAACATTTAAATTATGTAAGCATTACTGATTTTGGTTCTCTGAAATGTGTATTACGTGGTGTGATATTTTCAACTTGCAGACTTGATCAGCCTTATATCAAATGTGTGTTACATAATGTGATATTTTCAACTCACTGACTTGGTCAACCTTATATGAAATGTGTATTACATGATGTGATATTTTCAACTCACTGACTTGGTCAACCTTATGTGAAATGTGTATTACATGATGTGATATTTTCAGCATACAGACTTGGTCAACAGCTCAAATTATAAACATTTCCATTAGACAATATTAAGAAGCAAAAACTTGCTTGTTGGCAATCAATATATGATCAACAAGCAGGAAGTATAGTTGGTTTTGTTAATATTTCAATGTTTATTTACATCATCCTCAGAAACCTATCTAATGATATAATATATATTCCATGTTCTGACAGAATATAGGCTGACAGATGCTATATTTTGCCAAAAGTAACCTAGAATTAACCAATGGAGAGGAATTCATATTCCCATGATATTAAACTAAATGATATAGAAAGAAATTGGTAACAATTTGATGAGCAAAATGTTTTACTTCTATCAAGGATTACTGGGAACTGTGTAAGGTAGCAATATTCCTGTCTATTATGTTGCCGGTATTAAGTTTGTTGATTGTTTGTTAGTTTCTGTTTTTAGCTGTGTTGGTTAAACGCATTTGATTTGAACTGTATTTAGCTGTGTTTAGAAAAAGAAGAGAGAAACAAAAAGATGTGCATTCAGGGCAATGACCTGTGGTCAAAAACAGACCCTTCCCAGATCTCACTTCCGGAAACAGGGCTCGTTATGGGGTCTGTCAGGTAGTTCTGCTTCGACATGTTTATTGATATTAAACATACATATATACATACATATATAAACATTACCCTGTCTACAAGGTTTCCAATTAATTATTGCAGGAAGTTTTATTCCAAAGATTTAACTAAAGGTGTGTTACACAGAGGCTCTTAGATCTCAGAGGTATACAATTAAATATTAACACTGTACTTTGATCAGCAATTCTTGGCCTTTTCAATTTGGTCAAAGAGAACAGTACAATTCAAATAGTTCTTCGTTTATGACCTTCCTCAGGTGTAATATCCGAATGTGATGGGGTAAACAGAAGTTTTTAATTTTAAAGGAGGTAGCCCTTATAACATAGGATTCAGGTGTTTCTTTATCCTTGTCTTATCGGGTTTGGGCTTGTTGAGCAGCAGAAGCCACATCAGGTTGAACTCTGCACTCGTCTGACTAATGCATTCAGTCGATATGTTGATATGAGCTGCCTCTTTGATTTTTCTCTGTTTCCAACAGCATTCTCTGTCAATAATCTGGATCCTCCCAGAGAGGAAAGTGGTTGCATTTCTTTCACCAGATATGGTCAACCATTCTAGATTTTTCTATCTCATCTTTCATTATGGCTTTTCTGTGTTCTTCAAGTCTGAGTCCTATGTTATGAGGGTTTTTTCCTTTGAAATTAAAAAACTTTGGTTTATCCCATCACATTTGGATATTACACCTGAGGAAGGCCAAAGAATTGATCGTCCAAAACATGTTAACAACACAAGCAACAAGAAGTAGTTCAATCATCCAAAGGACTATTTGAATGTTAATGACCCTAACTGAAAACTATAAAAATATCAGAACAGTACAAGGTTAAGATGTCCAGATCCATTAAGCTTAATTTGATAGTAATAAGTTCACAACATTTTAACACAAAATGTTTGACCTTCAAACCATTGCTCGACGTGGACCTGGAATGGTTACAAGCTGGAGTGTTCTTGCATCTGAGTTATTTTATATACTTTGATGCCTATCTTTAAATCATTCTTTATTTTTTTCTCTTTTTAGGGAACAGAGTGGACGTCAGCGTATAAAAGGATTGAATAAATCATTATCAGGAATTCATAAGGACAGGGAAAAAGAGTTACAGAATCGAAATGAAATGATCGCGTACTTGAAAGACCAAGTTCAAGAGATGAAAGCCAAAACAATCATGGAGTCTAAATACGTGAATAAATGTGCAGAAGTTGGTGTTGCACAGACATTAAAACAGCGAACTTCGCAGGAAGAAAGTCATAGAAAGGAGATAGATGTAAGTACTGACAGTGCATTTCTTTTACTACCTATGACTAAAGTCTTCCTTTAATTTTCATTACTAATTTTTCTTTTTCATTTTCTTGTTGCTTTTTATTACTACACTCAGGTTGTTTTACATTCTACAGCCATTAAGTAAGAATATAGCTAGCTATATGACTAAATTTGAATATACCTGCTGACAGATCTCTGTGTCCAAATTGGTAAGGCATCATCCAATCTCAGATGGATTCTGAAAGGATAAAGTTCAATATTCTCCAGACGTTACTTTTTTCTTCGTTTAATGTTCTATGGAAGTAAAAAACAACAACATATACATTTTTATAAATTTGGAAATTTACTAGCAAGATTCATAGAAATTCCACAGCATATCACTGCAATTTGGGAACAAAACCAGAAGGTTTATAATTCACCAAAAGTCTGTCCCTATATCTTTCCGTCTGTCCATATGCTACAGCCTACCGCAAAAAACACACAAAATAACCCCATGAAATTTTCTGTGTGTACTACTGGGACTCAGGAGCAGGTTTTTAGCTCCTTATTATGTCTAGAAAAAACTTTTTTTTTGTAAATAGGATTTTAGTGGGTGGTTTCAATTTGCAATGTAAGTTTTTGCTAAATTGATTTCATTGTTTGTATCTGCTTGTTTTTTTTAAATTCAGACTTTTTTTAGTGATCACTGCCAAAGAAAGGGCAAGAGAAGTAACTTATTCACTGATCACCACTTTTTTCAATTTTTAATTAATCTCCCCCAAGACTGCTTGCTGCCAAAAGACGTTGGTCGTATGACAGTTTCTATTGATTGACTAACCAGACCTGTCTATTTTTTTTTTTTAAACAGCAATTTATCCTGCCCTCCATCCAGAAAAAAAACAAAAAAAACTTTCCACTATCCTGTCAATCAATGTAATACCCAAGTTATCATACACTGTTGTTTTTGTCTTGTACATATTCAAGATTTAACCTGGGGTCAAATCCATGAAATAAGAATTCCCAGAAGTGTCAGTATTTCCTCAAGTGTAGTCACCCCCATCTCACAGTTTGGCTGCATCCACCTTCACCGTAACATGTTATTTTAGTGTGAAAAAGTGATCTTTCACACACAAAGCCTTTAGTGATAGATTTGAGAAAATTTTGCAATAAGCAATATAAGTTTTTAAAAGTTTCCGCTAAAAACTTAAATTGTCTGAATTTTTAAAAATAAAGTATTGTCATTATTAATTTTTTACTAGTTTTTCTTTCATTTTATTGTTTCTTTTTATTGCAACAATCAGGTTGTTTTTTACATACTATAAGCAGCATTGGTTAGAAATAATAGATTTTTGCATTCTGACAGTGCTAGATACAGTTTTCTATGCCAAAAATATGCCTGTGTAAATACATCTGACCTTGTTCTATTTATGCAAATAACTATACCTACTGTTAATGTTCAGTTACAGAAATATGTACATTTTTTATTCAAAAATATAGATACATGTATGCAAAGTTTCTCACTAATAATCTTGTTGAGCTGAGTATCAAGGCCCATATATGAAATTCAAATTGCAAAAACAGAAAACCAGAAATTTCTTCATAATCATTAATAATGTTCACTGGAAAACACTTTATAAATGGAAATCCATCTTATATTGAAAGTGCCATATCACCATTTATGTTTGATAATTTAGCACAATTCCATGGTGGACTGACTTCAGTAGGCAGTGATTCTAAAAAAATTAACCAAGACTTACATTATAATCACTGATGGAAATGGGGGATAGACGACGGTATGGCGTATACCTATTTCCTGTTTTTTTTGTATCTTCAGTGTCTACTAATGGTGACATTACCATATACCTAGTTCCCAACACCCAGCCTTACCATATACCTTGTTCCCCAAACCCATTTCCATCACTGATAATAATAGCAGTAACATATTTCATAGCACTGAAATAGTCTTTAATCAGTCTATTAGCCCCCCCCCCCAATAAAAGCTATTAGAGGATGCATAATTGTGGCCATTCACAAATGATTGTTATTATTTGCTAAAGAGATGTATATCTACTAAGAAAATAAAGAAAATACAAACATCTAGACAAGGACACGGTCCTTATACTATATAAGACTTATGTCCATCCACACCTAGAGTACTGTGCACAGACCTGGTCACTGTACTTGGATCACAGAAGACATTATCTTATGTATAACCATTGAATATCGGTGAGACTAATCACAGGACAGAGATGATTTGCCAGACAAAGTCAGATGCAGCTGGATGGAGCCAGACAGAGATATATAATATACTGATGGGACTCTTATTTATGGTTTCTGATTAAAATTACACTTCTTTAAAGATATACTGTTCTATTTTAGTAATTTTGCATAGGCTCTTGTGAGTTTTATCAACATTATGCTCCGATTTGCAGAGTGTTGTACATATATACCAACAGGGGTCTTATTTGGAGTTTGTGATTAAAATTACACCTTTTAAAGATATATTCTTCTATTTTAGTAACTTTAGATAGGCTTTGCTGACACTATTTTGTTTTAGTAACTTTTTTGGTGAGTTTTATTACACATTACCAGTTATGCAACATCAACTTGTAAAAATAAAAATAATTTTTTGTGGTTGATACATTTTAGTTGCAACAGACATAATTGCAGCAATCCCAGAAGCATTTATATATAGCAAATATTAAATATGTAGCATTGCTTTTCTATTCAACATATGATAACAAAAGAAATGTTGCAGTTTTTATTTCTATTACTTGGATTTTGAACATTGAACAGGCAATATGAATATATGAATAAAGTTGTTTTGTTTTTAAATCTGATTATTAGAATTAATAAAGTGTTTTTAGTATATGACTTATGTTATATTGTTACAATCTTACCACAAACAATTTTGTCCAATGAAAATAAAAGAATCCAGTTATCATATAAACAATTTCTCTTCAGTCTTTACATGAAATACATTTTAAAATATTCAATATCTTCCCTTTTAGTGCATGTATTAGAAACTTTCAACCAAAACTGTCAACATAGGTTTCTTCAGTTTTAAAGTTGGTCTTGCTAGCTAAGTATGTATGTATCACGCATACAGGCAGCACCAATAGAGCTAGAGTGTTGAAAATTTAAAATTTAAAAATAGAATGTGTTTAGATTTCTTCATAATAGTATTCATTGATAGACATACAATAATGCACATATGTTTTTTTATAGAATGTGTTTAGATTTCATCATACTAGTATTCATTGATAGACATACAATAACACATTCATGATTTGTTAGAGAATGTGTTTGGATTTCTTCATAATAGTATTCATTGATAGACATACAATAACACATTCATGATTTGTTAGAGAATATGTTTGGATTTCTTCATACTAGTATTCATTGATAGACATACAATAACACATTCATGATTTGTTAGAGAATGTGTTTGGATTTCTTCATACTAGTATTTATTGATAGACATACAATAAGTGTACTTTCTCTATAAACAACCAGATTGTGTACAAGGTTTTACCTACTGATTAACATATGCAGAGTCAAAAAGAAGTGCATTTTGTATATTACAAGAGATTGTTCAATTATGGAAATAGGGAAATATCATTAATTCTGCAGTTGATTAATTCTGATCTGATTATTATGGTATTCTACTCTCCCTTTGAATTTTCAGGACAAAGAGTCTTTCATGCTTTCTAAGACAGAAAGAGAATAAAAAGAAAGATAAGAAGAACAGGTCTGGTTGATCTCTCAATAGAAACCATCATTTGACCAACATCTTTTGGCAGTATGCTATGGTGTGGGTGATCAATTAAAAAATTGGAAAAAGGGGTGATCAATGAATAAGTTAATTCTCTCACCTTTTGTTGGTCCACGATCACTAAAACGTCTGAATTTTCAAAAACAAGCACAAACTAACAGATCAATTTAGCATAAACTTACATTGCCAATTGAACCCCTCACTAAAAACCTATTTAGGGAGGGAATTTAAAAAAAAGTTTTTTTTAGTCATAATAAGGATTAAATGTTTAAATTTTTAGCCCTCTAGACTAGCTCCATTGGTGCAGCCTGTATGCATACATATCCAGCCAGCCAGACCAACTTGAAAACTAAAGAAACTTGTTGACAGTTTTGGTTGATGTTTTCTAAGAGAGAAATGGTTCTATTGGTACAGCCTGTATGCATGATACATACATACATAGCCAGCCAGCCAGCCCAATTTGAAAACTGAAGAAATCTATGTCGACAGTTTTGGTTGATGGTTTCTAAGAGAGAAATGTTTCCACTGATAGAATTCTTCCTGATCAGTTGATTCCTTGAGACAAAGAAAGATATCCTCCCCGCCCCACTTCTGTCACTCAGCAGCAGCTTATGCCTTTCGATGATGTCAAACCTTATTTGGCAAGCGTGGACTAAAATGAGTCATCCAATCGACTGTCCCATATTTCATTCATAGGACTGCTAGTGCTGTCATCTGGCTAAACTAGTTCTCTTCATCAGTAAGCTTTTTCCAGTTAATAGCATGACTTCAAAGGCAATATCTTTCTTTGATGTTCCAGCCTCAACCATAACTCCAATCCCAAACTCCAAGAATTGTCTCTATTCTTACACTGTTTCTTTGAAACCAAACTTGCATATAGGATTCAAAGTACGGCACAATTCCAAAACGCCATTTATTCAAGATATGGCAGAATGTATGATGTTAACAATTGTACACTCACAGGTCCTACACTGAGCAGCTAAATAATAATTACCTAAACTATCAAATGAAACAAATAATATATATATATATATATATATATATATATATATATATACAGGGTGCATAGGGTATAGAATGTGTTTAGATTCCGTCATTGATAGATATACAATAACGCACTTATGATTTGTCATAGAATGTGTTTAGATTTCTTCATTCTAATATTCATTGATAGACATAGAATAATGCACTTATGATTTGTTATAGAATGTGTTTGAGGATTTTAATTTAATTTTTTGGAAAAACAAACATATCTGAGCAAAAAAACAACTACATTTTCATGAAAATTTGTATATATGTTCTTAAATAGCTATTTTACAAGTTTATTCTATATACCCGCCTTCAGCATCAATGGCTGCTTGAATGCGGAACCGGAAACGTTGATATGCCCGAATCAAATGGTCCTTATTCATTTCTGACATTATCTTGACAGTGGCGGCCTTCAGTGAATCTTTGGTATAGTGGGGATGTTGATTGGTTTCCCTCTCAACAACGCTCCACACATAGTAGTCCAGGGGATTTAAATCTAGCAAGTTGGGAGGCCACATGTTGGGGGTCACATGATCATGAAAATTATCAGTCATCCATTCTTGGGTCACTTGAGCTTTGTGAGAAGGAGCAGAGTCTTGCTGGAACATGTACAGCCTTCGAATTGCTATTCCTTCAATCCAGGGCTTAACCTCAATGTAGCCAGCAGCATTAACTCTAAGACCCTGTGGAAAGAAGTGGGGTGGCATGACTTGTCGTTACACACAACTCCTAATACCATCACAGATGCTGGAAACTTGGTATGCATAATCCTGGACCTCAGAAGGATCTGCACATAACCACCTGTCATTTTTCCTGTTCACCTTTTGGTCCTGGTCAAAGTTTTTTCATCAGAGAAAAACCAGAGCATGCCAGGTTCTTCAGGGTTTTTGAATCAGATCAGCCGGTTTTCCTGTATCTTCACAGACATGAACTGACCTCTCCTCATCACATGCCACTTGTATTAGATGTCCTCGTGCATTACAGTTCTGATAGTGCCCTCTGACACCTGGAGATCTCTGGAAATGGCCCTGATTGATTTTCTGGGGTAATCATCGATAATGTTGTGGACCTGTTGTACAAACTCTGGTGTCCTGATAGTATCAGAATGTTGAGAATGACTTTTCCGCTTAGCTACTGGTGAAACATCTCCATCGGAGGCTTCCAACTCCTTCCGAACTGGCAACATTCAAAAAGTTTGCAATTTCTAAATCACTGTGT
>VCCN01000158.1:5104633-5122523 GCA_006491835.1 Architeuthis dux | reverse complement strand
GAGAGCAATATGATGATTGATGACTAATGCAATTAGTAGCATCTATTATATTATTTTACAATAGTCAATTTTTAATTGAAAGAATTATTTTTTTAACTTTTGACTTTACCCAGTGCCTAAAATGGTTCCATTAACCCCAAATAGGCTGTATATTTGTGAAAGATTTGGATGTAGGACAAAACCCCAGGGACAAAACCCCCCACACTTGAGGTGCAAAGCCAGACAAAACCCCCAAAACATTTCAGTGATTGGTGACAGTATAATTCTTAATCTTAATATTGGTTGATAAATATTATTGGTTGATAAAATTAGATTGCTAAGTGATGGAAGCAATGGAAAGACATAACCATTTGATAACAGCAGGAACTCCATGGTCCACGTTTATGTTTAAAATTTGATAAAGTGTAATCAATGAGATTTAACCAGTCATTAATATATTTTGCAGTGATCCTATAAAAAAACAAATGAATGCTCCGATGTTCATTAAAAAAAGTTTGTGGTTAATATCTCCACCTGTAACATGGGAGACTTGAGTTCAATTCCCCACAGAGGAGACCCAATCAATTATAGACATTTACTTCCTCTGTGTGCATATAACAAATATATAGATAAATAACATGGCGCCATGAAAAAGTTATTGTTTCTATAATATCCTATCAGGTAAAACAGCAGAATTTTAAAATCTAACAATGCCAATTGTAGATAGTCAAATTTGAAATCTCTTTTCTAAGATGACAGAGTTCGTTGTCTCAAATTATGCTCAGAGTGACCACACCTACTGAACTTACCTGAAACAGATGAACAAACAGACAGAGAAATTGCATTAGTCATCATCATATTGCTCTCAGTTGTTATAGATGTGCTATATTTTGAACTCCAATCAGTGTAAGGGAAATAACACTGAGACATATTTATAGAGAACCTAATAAGGAATAAAGTTACTGTTAGTGGTTTGCAATTCTAGCAGAAAATATGCTCCATAAACAAGAATTCTCTTTGATTCCAGAGTGATATAATCAACATAAGTCATGCAACGGCAGTGGAAAAGAAAACAACAGGTTGTATGTGTGTTTTTAATAATTGCCATGATGTTGTTGGTAAAATCCTGGACTTTTAATATTAATATTAACAGGTCTGTAATTATTGACAAAGTTAATGCAAATACAGGTTGCCTGGAAGACCTTGTGCTGCCATGTTCTCCTATCTGCTGCCTCTGTTTGCCACTGATGATAGTTGATTCCACAGGGTCTCCCATATTCACTGACAACAATTCACTGACAACAATTCACCAACAGCAAATTACAGACGTACAGATGTAAAATTTAGTAATTTGCTGTCGGTGAATTGTTGTTGGTGAATAATTGTCAGTGAATATGCCAGCTCCCGATTCCACAGGAGTTAAGGGTCCCTTTTTAAGGAGTCCTTGTGTCTTTTCTGTGGAGATTGCTTTTCCATCATTAAGTTGTTAAGTAAGTATCTTGAGTTATTCCTCTTAGGCATGAGAGCACTTACCAACTTCCGGTAAGGGGGGCACTGTTTTACGTTCTGGTGAACGAGCAGCCATATTATTATTGTTATTAGTAGATCAGAGAGCTCGAGAAGACACGTGTGTGAATCGTTGACCACAGTCATTGTATGAATAAAGGATCTGTGAGTACATTTTCTGTTTGTATTCTTTAATCTGTTAATATCTTACCAACCTGATAAAGTGACTGCTTCTCCAAACAGGAGGGTCTTTGGGAGATGATGGTCCACCCTCATTGCCACAGAAAAGAAATCAGTTGACTCCAACCTCAGGCAATGATAAAAACTTCTGTATTCAACTTACATTACACACTTACTAAGGATCACTGTATGGGAGACAACCCCATTGGAATTAATATGTAGACTGACTCTAGCTTGCCAACCCTTGCCAAATATTCTATTACTAATATGTTCTTCATGCTTGTTGGTTTGATTATACTTTATGTTACAATAGTACAGCAATGTATTTGTTTTAATTGAATTTAAAAATGATTTCAATCTCAATGAACATTATTTACCATATGTCCTTTGTTATTTTTCTCATTAAACCCTGATTATTTATACTGCAAATTAAGTATTTCTTTATATAAAATAGAGTATTTAAGCTAAAAAATCATTGTTAACCACTCTCTCGTATACTTTCCTCCCATACACACACACATCAATAAAAATATTTTTTTTTTCCTAAATTTATTTAATTCAGTTGATCTTCTTCCCTTCTTCTTTTGGCAGAATGCTATCATTTATTTTATAAAAATTAAAACCTGAATATTTTGTAAAGATTATTATGACAGATATCAACAGATTTAAAATGCGACAGAAGTACTCACAGATTAAATTTATTCGTACTTATTTACAGCAACAGGACTCTGATTTATGCGTCCTGTACAATCTCTTAAAACCAATATGGCATCTCAACCACCAGAATGTAAACAGCACCACCTTACTGGAAGTCGATAAGCGCTCTTCCACCTAAGGGCCATAACTCATATTTTATTTCAGCTTCCTCTTCTTTTTCTTTCCTTTGATATTCATATTGGAGGTTTCTAAAAGAAATGTAGGTAGCTTACCTGACTACAGTGCCATTGGGTGGTTTGAGAATCCTAGAAATCTGATGATAAGTACCCAACCAACGATTAATATGACATTATATTTCTATTCTTTCACTATTCAATATATTTATGGACCTATAAAATCTATAATGCCTAAGGGTTCTGTATATCATAATTATTTTGGGAATTTTTTAAATCATTAAATTAACTTATTATTGTTTCATTTTTCTTTTAGAAACCGTGAACCAAAACTGTCACCAAAACTGTCAACATAGGTTTCTTCAGTTTTTAAGTTGGTCTGGCTAGCTGGTTATGTATGTATCATGTGTACATACTGCACCAATGGAGCTAGAGGGCTGAAAATTTAAATATTTACATTATGTCTAGAAAAAACGTTTTCTGTGTTTTTTGAAAATTCACCCTCATAATAGGTTTTTAGTGGGGGTTCGATTTGCAATGTAAGTTTATGCTAAATTGATCCCTTAGTTTGTGTCCAGCAGCATTCATGCTTGTTTTTTGAAAAATCAGACTTTTTAAAAAATTGATCACCCCCCAACACGGCATGCTGCTAAAAGACGTTGGTTATGTGACGGTTTCTATTGAGCAACTAAGCAGACCTGTATTTCTATTCTTTCACTAGTCAATATATTTATGGAACTATAAAATCTATAATGCCTAAGGGTTCTGTATATCATAATTATTTTGAGAATTTTTTAAATCATTAAATTAACTTATATTGTTTCATTTTGCTTTTAAAATATGTGAACCTAAACTGTCAACATAGGTTTCTTCAGTTTTTAAGTTGGTCTTGCTGGCTGGCTATGTATATGTAATGTGTACATGTCACACTAATGGAGCTAGAGGCCTGAAAATTTAAACATTTACTCTTTATTATGTCTAGAAAAAACATTTTGTTTTGTTTTTTTTAAATTCCATCCGTAAATAGGTTTTTAGTGGGGGTTCAGTTTGCAATGTAAGTTTTTGTTAAATTGATCTCTTAGTTTGTGTTCGACAGCATTCATGTTTGTTTTTTGAAAATTCATTTAGTCTTTTTTAGTGATCACTGCTCAACAAAAGCTGAGAGAAGTAACTTATTCATTGATCACCCCTTTTACCAATTTTTTCATTGATCAACCCCAATGCAGCCAAAAGACATCGGTCACATGACTAACCAGACCTGTTTTTCTTCTTTTTTTCAGTCTTTGGAGAAACATGTTGATGTAGAAACCAGAGTAAATTCTGAGATTATGCAGTTCCTTGGGAAACAACAAAAGGTAATTTTGATATTGTTTGTCTGGGGTTCTTCAACTTTCTTTTTATTGTTTTAGAACTCAGTGAACTGATCTTCCCACCTTGCAGAATGACAATATTTTATCTTCCACATGTACTGCAGGATGTCGTGGGAAGGTGGAGAAGTCAGTCGATAGCTTGATGGGCCACCTCTGTGATGGACAGGCCAAGGGACTTGAGTGTTTCTGGCACATCCTTGATCCATTGCCTGCAAGGTTGTACTTTTGTCCGGTTGTCCAGACACTTGTATTATAAGATTGTAGGCTCTGAACGCTGATTGGTCGGTTGCCATTCTTATCATTTAGTTCTTTGGCAGTGGATGAATTTGTGGACTGGGATTCTCCTTGCTAATCAAGTCCCTCCTTGTCTTATCTGCTGCTCGTCTGAGACACCTCATCTCACAGGTAGTGATTTTCATCTCCTGGGCTTTGGTCAGTTTCCATGTCTGACACTTGTGGGTCAGCATCGGCAAAGAAAGGAATCAATATAACAGACATAAATAAAAATTGAGTCATTTTTGCAGCCTACTTTTTCGGGAAAACACACACATATCAAATATACAAATGGTCAAAATTATAGATTATGGATTTTTCAGATGAATGGAAATTTGAAAATTCGAACAAATATCAAGATAATTTAAGTTTAGTCTGTTAACTCTTTATGTCCAACCATACCTGGAGTTGCTTATCTGAAGCAGTTGTTTAATACTGAACACATTTTAAAGCACCTCTGATATAATTTCCAAAGATCAAATTTCTTTTTTCACCAGTGTACCTCCATTGTATTTAATAACAACACCATTTTGATATTTATGCTTACATTTATGATGGCAAAGAAGATTGCAATGATTTGCAATAAAAAATAATAAAAAATACTTTATTTATATATATATATATATTCTGATTAAGCATACCATTTCATATATAGACAAGGACTCGTTCCTTATACTATATAAGACTTATGTCCATCCACACCTAGAGTACTGAACACAGTACTTGGAGAGAGATAAAAATCTTTTAGAAAAAGTCCTGAGATGAGCAACTAAGTTTGTACTAGAATTAAAAAGTATAAGTTATAAGGATAGGCTAAAAGTGTTAGGATTAACATCGTTAGAAAATAGGAGGGATCAGGGAAACTTAATAGAAATGTTCAAGATTATGCATGGTTTAGAAGTAGTAAACCTGATGTATTTTTTACTAGAAGATGGTACACAGGACTGAGAGGCCACACATATACGGTAGAAGCAAATAGAAGTAGATTGAATATCAAAAAATTCATTTTTAGCAATAGAGTGGTAGGACTTTGGAATTGATTACCGGAATATGTAGTGCTATGATTTACATGATTTTAAGAAGATTTATGATGTTTATTACATCACCGCAAAGGTTTAAAGCCCTAGATATTGTGTAAATATGATTATGATGTGTGCTTGTATATACAAATTGTATACTTCTTTTTTCACACTGAAATAAAATGTTCAAACATTCAATGTAAATATAAATATTTACAAAGCTCAGCTTACCCTGATAAAGAGCCAAACAGACTCAAATTTGGAGATAAAAATCAAGCATAAAAATAAGGCTGTATCAAATCTACCTACCTCACCAAGATATTTTATAGGTTGTTTAGTGACTAATAGAGATCCTCTTGCTCATTTTTCTGTTTACTATTATGATAATATTAGTGAAGACAAAATAAGACTTAAATTGAGGCTCAGATGCAATGAAACTTGTGGCATGCAAGACACAGGGTTCAAAACATTTTGGAAAAAACAGCATCATTGAGGCAAAAAAATATGTTAATTCGCAAAAGAAAATGATATTTGGGTAGAAATTGTTCTTGTTAATAATATAACAGCAATGTTCAATTTTCCTCTGTCAAATATGTTATCATGTCTTGATAGTTTCACTTCTAAAAATATCTTTGAAAGAATGGTAGATATGAGAAGCAAGTGTGACTTAAGATGGATAAGATTAAATTGATATCTATCATACACTTATAGAAAGTCACTAGCTGATAACCTCTGTAAATAGATTGAGCTTTTTTTTTGATTCCATCTATTTTAAAATTTTCATATTTTCATATTGAAAAAGTCATGTTCTTGTAGCATTTAAATATTTATATTTATACTAGTGTAAAAATGACGACATATATGAAATATATGGATATACACATTGCATTTTATATATGTGGATAATAGAATTTTGCATTACAGTGACCTTGGAAAATAGCATTCCGTTGATCACAAACAGATTTTTATTATTTTTTGTTTTTGTTTTTTTCTCTATTTTTCTATTATTCTTTAAATTCAGCATTTTTATTAAGTCATTAGAACACGAATGAAATTCTGTTTTAGCACGTCAGTTGCATAAATGAAATTCTATTTTACTATATCAGTTGTGTCCCTTAGCGTGACAGAAGACATCTGCACAATGCTAATTATTATATATGTGGATTCATATGACCTCAGTGAAATAAATTATGAAAGGAGCCTTTTTAAAAGAGGACATTTTTTAAATTTTTTCACAAATTTGAAATGGAATGGGAAAGATTATGGTTTGTAAATTATGTCACTTTACCTAAAAAAAGAATTTAACCCATAAGAGCCCAGACCCATTTCTTCAAGGAATCTTATGGGTGATATGAAACAGAAAAACAAATTATACATCATAGAATGCATTAGAAACATTTTGTAAAGTTGTAGCAATGTAATGTTTTGTCCATGAGTATTTTAACGTTTGACATAATTTGACATTTATGTCACAGCGTTATTTTCCTAATTTATTTTATATCAATTTGTTCAAGAAATGTAGTCAGAATAGGTTAAATGTAATATAGGACATGTTATTAAAGCATTAGAATTGTTAAATGTGTTAAAACTTGATTTTTATTAACAAAAAACAGCTTTTTAAAAGTAGTTACTTCTCTCCCACGTGGTAACCAGGCTGTTTAGGAAATGGAATTCTGGGTAGGCAAATTGACACACAGTACGTGACTGCACCAAGATGTTCAGTAGATGTCACCTAGTACACTTCATGATTTAAAACAAGGTTAGAGCTGTATAGGGTACTTTCCGAAATCTTTAAAGTGTATGTGATACCGGTGTCACTGTGGGTTCTTATGGTTTTTAAGCACACAAATTCTTCAATCTTTATTAGGTGCAAAGAATGAAAAGAAATATGAAGTTTAATATTTCAGTTATAAAATAAATACAGAAACCAAATTATGGTAAACAAATTATTTGAGTTGATCTTAAAAGGAAAATTGCCAGAACATAATCTTTCAATCCCCAAATCTTCTTCAAGAAAAATACCATTAATAATTTGATAACATGCACTATCTAAACAGTTAAGTAATTATCAGTATTTGGATAATGATATCCGACAGGATCATTTTAATGACATGTCAGTGAATTGTTAATTTTTCAAAGATTTTTCTTTTCACATTGTCATGAATATCACAGTTAAATAATACTAAGAAAGTTTTTTCAAAGTTTTATTATTTGCATTTTACTTTATTTCCTTGAATCTTATTTAAAATAAATAAATATTAACAAGATCAGGCCCATTTCTTTGTGCTATCAAATATTGATTACCTACAAAAATGTTTTTGGAAGGTGCTTCATTGTATAGATTTTTTCTTTGCTTCATTAGCAACTTTTATGCTTCAAAATCAATTTTTCATAAAAGAGTTGATTATTTTGTATTATTTAAAAGATTTCTAAAGCATAAAAATAACTGTCTAAAAAGACAGTTATTTTTATGCTTTTAATTTAAAAAAAAAATTATTGTTAGTCTTAAATTACCTCTGAGATGAAGCACTTTCACATTTTAAACATTTTATTTTAGTGTGAAAAAAGTATACAATTTGTATATACAAGCACACATCATAATAATCATATTTACACAATATCTAGGGCATTAAACTTTTTGTGGTGGTGTAATAAACATCATAATTCTTTTTAAAATCATTTACATCTGTTGATAGCACTATATATTCTAGTAATCTATTCCAAAGTCCTACACACTCTATTGCTAAAAAAGAATTTTCTGATATCCAATCTACTTCTATTTGCTTCTACCATATATGTGTGGCCTCTCAGTCCCTTGTACCCACATCTATTAAAAAATACATCAGGGTTTACTACTTTTAAACCATGCATAATCTTGAACATTTCTATTAAGTCTCCCTGATCTCTCCTATTTTCTAATGATGTTAATCCTAACACTTTTAACCTATCCTCATAACTCATACTTTTTAATTCCGGTACCAATTTAGTTGCTCGTCTCTGCACTTTGTCTAAAAGATTTTTTATCTCTCTCCATGTACGATGACCAGGCCTGTGCACAGTACTCAAAGTGTGGACAGACATAAGTCTTATATAGTATAAGGAACAAGCCCTTGTCTATATATGAAAAGGTAGGCTTAATCAGTCACAATCAATTTTTGACTAGTCTTTTCTTCATCTTATGAGATGAAGAAAAGACTAGTAAAAAAATGACAGTGAAGTTTAGTGCTCTTTCAATTTGTATCTCCTTACTTTCCTGAACAGTGCCATATTTTTGTTCATTTAAGGATATTATCAGCTCAGAGCAAAAATCACAGAAGATAAGCATAACATTGGTCGAAGCAAATAGAAGTAGATTGAATATCAGAAAATTCTTTTTTAGCAATAGAGTGGTGGGTCTTTGGAATAGATTACCAGAATATGTAGTGCTATCAATAGATGTAAATGATTTTAAGAAGAATTATGATGTTTATTACACCACCACAAAAGGTTTAATGTCCTAGATATTGTGAAAATATGATTGTTATGATGTGTGCTTGTATATACAAATTGTCTACAAGCTGGTATTAGAAAAGTGAATATTGGTAATACTGGGTACCAAATAATTTTCTTTCATACAGTGGCATGGCAAGGGGAAAAGACAGCATCCTGGGGCCAAGTTGTGCTATATTATGGGAGTGCATAATTATTAACTAACAAGCATTATAGGCAAAAGGAAATTTTGCGCCCCTTCACACCTGTGTCCGGGGGGGGGGGCGACTGCCCAATCTCACCACTTCTCTGCTTTCATTTCCAATTAAATAAGTACAAGAAAATTGGGCAAGTATACTTATTATTTGAAGCCAATGAAACATGGGGAGAAAAACTGAAAACGGAAAGAAAACAGCATTAAACCCTTCTTCAATGAGAGGAAAACCTAAATGTTGTTTTTTAAAGTATGTCAAGAGATATATCATTTCTAATGCAGCTCCTTTGACTAATAACAATAATGATGATCCTGATGGTGGAGCCGGTGGTAGTGGTACTAGGAGTGCTGGTGCTGTAATACACTAATACAAGTGCTGGTTCTTGAAATATAACAGGAAATATTTTATTGCCAAACCAAAAGACAGTCTCTAACAAATATAGGTGTCTAAGAGAGAGGAAACTGATACTAGAGATAAGAGGTTTGCTATAAATAAGTACAAGAAGACGACAGTCATTGGGCTGAACAAATTACTAAAGACATATCGTATGGGTGGGGATTTAAGTTTGTCCTTGTGGCAAATAAAAAATCCATTATATACTTCCTTTAAAAAGAGAAGAAGGCAATAAATAGTGAGAGAAACACAAGAGGTGTATGCAATAAAGAGTAAATGAGAAAAATATTACATTTGCTAATAGTAAAGTTGAAACAACAAAAAATACACAAACACATACACACGTACATAATAAACCTATTACACGTCAGTAGTTACGCACATTTACTCACATATGTATTCAAACAGACACAAGGTATCCCATCAAATATATATGTACATCTTCATCATCACCATCAGCCTTTCCCATCTCCTTCCATGACGACCTAGATTGTGCTAACCTCTGCCACGTCTTACCGTCAAACTTTTCTATTTGATCCCTCCATCTTGTATCTGATCCTTTCCTACTGCATTTACTTTCCCATGGGCACCAGTCAGTTAGTCTTTTCCCCCCATCTATTGTCATCTCTTCTTGCTAGGTGACCAGCCCATCACCATTTTTGCTGCTTAATTATTTGTATAATATCCTTCACTCTAGTTCTCCCTCTGACCCATGTTGATCTTTTTCTATCTATTAGAATTATCCCTGGCATTGCTCTTTCCATGGCTCTCTGTGCTATTCTAAGTTGGTTTTCAGCACATTTTGTTAATTTCCATGTTTCGAATCTGTAAGTCATGGCTGATATTATACAACTGTTGTATACTTTACACTTTAAGCACATTGGCAAGGTACTCTTCAAAATGTTTCTATTCATACCGAATGTTTTCCAACTTATCGCTATGCTTCATTTTATTTCGCTGTCATAGTCTTTCTCTAACTTTATTACCTGTCCCAGGTAGATGTATTCATCAACCTCTTCTAGAGCCTCTCCTTCTATCTTTATGATCTTTTGGGGGACTTTATCATTGAACATTATTTTTGTATTTGTTCTGTTGATCTTTAAGCCTACTTTTTTATTTTCCTTATTTAGATCCATTAACATGTTTTGTAATTCTTTGGACATGAAAATTGGTCAGTGATGCTTTTATATGAAATCTTTATTGTAAAATTTACTTTCAAGTATAATATTCAATATAAGAAAGAAAATGTATATATAAGTTATTAGCTTCCAAAGTGTGTATACATTAAGGACAATGCTGCATTTTCATAAAGCTTATATAAATGTGTAACTAGATGAGCAACTATTTAAAACTACAGATAATATAGTATATATAATTCTTTCTGTATAATTAAAATATATCAGTTACTTTGTTTTCTATTCTTGTGTTGCTAAGATGCAACAAGGAATTTACATTGGCATTGCTATTAGAAACAGTCAACGAAGACTAACACCAAAACTGCCAACATAGTTTTCTTCAGTTTTTAAGTCGGTCTGGCTGGGTGACTATCTGGCTGGTTGGCTATGTATCTATCATGCATACAGGCTGTTACAATGGAGCTAGGGGGCTGAAAATTTACTCCTTTTTATGTCTAGAAAAACTTTTTTGTTTGTTTTTTGAAAATCCCACCCTAATAGGTTTTTAGAGGGGGGTTCAATTTGCAATCTAAGTTTTTGCTAAATTGATCCCTTAGTTTATGTCCAGCAGCATTCATGCTTGTTTTTTGAAAATTCAGACTTTTTTAGTGATACTAAATTGGTTCTTCGTTTGTGCCCGGCAGAATTCGCGCTTGTTTTTTTTGTTGAAAATTTGAACTTTTTTAGTGATCAGTTCCCAACAAAAGGCAAGAGAAGTAATTTATTCATTGAACTCCCCTTTATCCAAATTTTTAATTGATCACCCCCAACAGGCAGGCTGCCAAAAGACATTGGTCACATGACGGTTTCTATTGAGTGACTAACTTGTTTAAAATAAGGATTAAATTTGCAGCTACTTCATTGCTTTCTTTGCTGAAAATTTAGACATACAACATGGAATTTGCATTAGCTAGTTCATCCATTTATGAATGTTATACACTTGAAAGATTTTCAAGAATTTCATGAAATATGATATTCTTTATAAAAATATTTTTTTTGCCTCGTTTATTGTCTCTGCTAAGCCCTGTTGCTTTAAGTCTCATATTTTGCATAACTTTGATTCTGGGAAATAATGGTTGAAGTAAGTTTATTTGAAAAATTCATTTGGTTTTATTGTTATTGAATGATAGAATTGTTTTTATACCAATGGATCTGTGGTTAGTCAAGTAATTTTTTATAGTAGAATCAATCATTCTTAGGAGATTATAGGGAATGTTAACTGTTAAATATATACTGTAGGTATATAGTAAGATAGCCAATCAATCTATCTGGGATATAAGACTGCAACATGTGATTGAAAAAGAACCTACCTTATTTTCTATGTCGAAAACATAAGGTGAGAAGTCCGTTCTTTCAGTTGTCTGTTTCTTCTTTAATATTAGTATTAGTTAATGGCTTTTAGTAGTGGTTAGAAGATAGCGAGGAAGAATAGAACGGTGTCATTAGTATTAGGAAGATTCAGCTGATCTTTTCATATGCTGATTTAGGAGATGCTGAAATAGGTGTGACTGGCTTAGTTGCTTCTGACTGACAGTATTGCCTAAAAGCGCAGCAAATTAGGGATGCTTGGGTTGACCCCAAGGTCAACTGTCTAACAACAGGAAGTGCTTCTAATAATATCACAAACTAACTCCTGTTGTCCCGAGGTTATGACACATGTCATGGCAACTAGTTCATGCTTTAGTCTGCACTTCACCTTATGAGAGGCAGTATTTTTTAGGACCAGAATGAGCCATCTGAACCTGTATGGCTTCAACTTGGGTGACAAGCTTTTTAAAGTTGGCCTTCTTGTGCAGTTGTTAATGATCTTCTTTGACCAAGAAATGTTACAGAATCTTCTCAGGCAAATGTTGTGGGAGGCATTAATATTCTCTATATCATTCCTCATCACTATCTAATCAAAGGGGTGGCATTCATATTACCGAAAATCATCTTGCCGAAGTCAGTTTTACCAATCATTGATTGGTCACTTTTATTCAGAGTCTATTATATACCAAAAACACTGGTTAATTTTTATTTTCTAAAATGACTGCGATAGCTGTATGTTAATGTTTACAATTTATGAAAACAAAAGCATCTATTGTAAATCTGGTATTTAGTCACGATAGGATTTAATCCTTATAACATATATCGCATATAAGATTTATGAAGAAAAAAAAAGGATTTTATTTACGATCGTATGTGTCTGTATGTGATTTATGAAAAGAAAAAGGATTTATTGTTGTTGATTGAGTATTTACTATAAAAGGAATTTTATTTTCATTTTATTTCAGGTATTATTTGGATCAACAGGTAATTGTATAGTTCCGCTGCATAGAATCATTGTTCATTGGACAGTGTACATTATTTTAACATATTTTGTCACAAAAAAGTGACCAATCAACGTCCAGTAAAACGACTTTGACAAGATGATTTTTGGTAAGATGAACCAGACCCTTAATCAGAGCCATGCAAAAGCAATGACTTTACAATAATATTATAGAGCCTCAACTTAGTTCTAATATAAACTGTTCGGACTTCCAGATGGATTGGGGTTTACAGTTTTGCTTTGTAAAGTCTGGCTATGATATCTTTCTTAGCTTCAATATCACTGCTCATAATACTTCCAATATATATAAAGTCTAGGAAATATCTCAAACCCTCGTCATCAGTAATAGTTTGTTTGTCATAATGGTTCAGTAAGTCTGATTTTTATTGAAATTAAAACACATCACATCATAGAATTTCAGAGTTGTCAATTTTGAAATAATTTTAAATATATATTATTTTCAGTTACTCTTTCTTACATTCTTTTTTTATGGTAGCAGACATAAAAACCCATTGTGGGCCTGTAAGGCTCATTCTCTGGCGAAGGCAGTGGGTGTCTTAGGTTGGTCCCTAAATATTGACCATATATGGACAGCCTGCAGTCTTTCACCAAGCCAATGAACAAGGTTGGGAAAATTAAACCAAAACCCACAGATTTCAGAAAGAAGGTGACTTTGTTGATCATGTTAACTCTGAATTCTGATCTAAACCTATTGATTTTTGTGTTCTGTCTATTACATTGCATTGCTTTGACTCACAGATAAATCTATATCTTCATGATAGGAGAGTCCTTTAAGAGTTCTATGTAGGCTGACAGATATTGTTGTTTACAGCCTTTAATGCACATGAGAGGTACTGTTAGCCACTATCACTTTCTAACTGTTATTTATAGGTATTTACTAAGCTTCATTTAGTCTGGCACAAGGCCACAGGTGTAGGCACCCAGTGAGGCTTGAACTCACTACACAGTAGTAATAGTCTACTAGACAGGCTAGACAAGCTTACTAACCATTACTCAATGGTAAGACACCCAATAAATATTTAGTAAGCTTAGTTTAGACTGGCATAAGCCCACAAGCAGTTATTCATTTACTGTACCTGTTATAAGCATTTGAACAGACAGTCATTTTATTCCTAATCATTTGGTTTTGAGATTTAAAGACAGGAACATTATGCAATAATGACCAACTTTTTTTAAATCAACATAACAAGGCATGCATTTAGTCATGTTTTGTGGTTCTGAATGCTAGATTTCTTGAAAAAAATTATTTTTAAAGAATTAAATTGCTAAATGAAACGAAGCAAGTTTTTTGTTTCTATCCTTCTAAAATCTTGCCAAGTGGCCAAACTAGTAAGTTAATTTTTATCTCCCCTGCTCAGAATCCATAATGGCCCTTGCAATCTCAGGAACTAAAAACAGATTTTGTGCTCGTTCAAATAATTATGAGCAATACATGTTTTATGTCAAAATTACGATTGATTAAAAAGGTATTGCTCATAATTATTTGAACAAGCACAAAATGTTTTTAGTTCCTGAGATTGCAAGGGCCATTATGGATTCTGAGCAGGGGAGATAAAAATTAACTTACTAGTTTAGCAACTCTTCCATATAGCAATGTGAGTTCACTTTTTTAATCTCCTTGAAATATTCTGAACAAGATTTTAGAAGGATAGAAACAAAAGACTTGCTTTTTTTCTATTTAATTCTTAAAAAAAAACATTTAAAAAGAAAATTGGTATTCAGAACTACAAAACATGACTAAATGCTTCCCTTGTTATGTTGATTGCAAACAAAATGTTTTTTCTTGCACAATGTTCCTGTTTTTAACTCTCAAACCCAAGTGATTAGTAGTAAAATGGCTGTCTGTTCAAATACTTATAACAGGTACTGTATCTATATATATGTATAATGTTTGTATTAAATATGAATGAATTTCTTCATATACTTATGTATCTGTGTCCCAAAAGTCAAAAAGTAGTTACTTTCCAAAGTGCATTAATTTGTTCTACCATCAAACTATTAATAGTGCAATTATTACTTTAGAAAAAGAATAAAACTCGAAATTGAAACATTTAAACAGAAGGTAAAAATAAAGTTAAATGTTCTTGAAACCAGAAACTTGTGTTTTTAATACTCAGGAAATATTTATATGGCTTTTCAGAGAAGCAAGTTGTTTCTACACTGACTTATCAAGATGACTGTCTGTTTATTATACAGTGTGTGTTGATTTGGGCTTTGAAGGAAGTCACAAAGTCAATCAAGATATATAAAAGACAACCTACCTTTTTTTCTATGTGGAAACACAAGGTGATCAGTCCGTTTTTTCAGTTCATCTGTTTCTTCTTAAGTATTAGCATTAGTTTGTGGCTTTAGTACTGGTTAGTAGTTGAGACAATAGGGAGGAAAAATAGAATAGAGTGTGGTTAGCATTTAGAAGATCTAGCTGATCTTTAGATATGGCATTGATTTAGGAGACGCCAAATAGGTACGACCAGTCTTGTCCTGGAGTTAACTCTGACTAGAGATTTTAGCTAAAAGCACAGCAAATCCCAGATGTTGACATTCGTGCCAAGGTCAACTGTTTAGACAAGCAGGAAGTGCTTCTAAAGATAGCACAAGCCAACTCCTGTCGTCTAGAGGTCATGACATAGTGTATTTAGGATGTTCCACAAGTTAGCATCTACTTTCTAATCTATTGGATGCTGTTCTTAAGAATTCTATTGCAGTGACTACTGTGATACAGATTTGATATCTAGTCAAAGAGTTTAAAGCAGTGGTTCTCAACTGGGAGGAATACTCCCCAAGGGGGGAATTTAGGTAGTCCAGGTGTGTGTGTGTGGGGGGGGTAAGGCTATTAGATAAAAATAAAAGTTATGGTGAATGTTTTTGGCTTAAGGGTAGTGGGGGTGTGTGATGCAAGATGGAGTATAACTGTGCAACCAAAGGTCTGGATTTTCCTTACCAGTGTTGTTTATTAAAATTATTTTAAATTTAGTTATAGTGTTAGCTTTTTGTTGTTGTGTTTAATTTGTTTTATTAACTTCAATGCAATTTTTAATTTTCCTAAACGACTGCAACATTTGCTTCCCAGAATTGATTTTGAGGTAATTTTATTTTAATATAATTAGTAGTGCCACGGAATTTGTCAAAAAGTGACATGTGTTGATAAAAACATCTGAAATTATTTGAAATTATTCTTTGTTGTAACTTACTTAAATGGAAGATGGGAAAACTAGTAATCTTATTGATAAAGTGGGGAACAACCTTGAAAAGGTTGGTAACCACTGGTTTAAAGAAAGAATTTGATCTCTTATCTGACATACAGTTAAATAACTCTGGTTAATTTCACAGTGTATCTTCAAAATCAGAACATGAAGTGATTCATAAATTTTAATAATACAAAAAAGAATCATATTATTGTAATGTTGTCTGATATTAGTGCCTTTGTTGTTTGTTGTTCATTTGTTCTTATCTGTTTAGCTGTGTTTAGTTTGAACGTGTTTGGTTCATAACTGTATTTAGCTGTATTTAAGAAAAGAAGAGAGATGGAACAAAGACACATGTTTGCCGGGCGATTGCCTCTGAAGAGCCTTCCCCATTCTCACTTCTGGCCCACAACGGAATGGGGACTGCTGGGAGCTTGAGTATTTATTTATTATTTAACATTAATACATACATATATAGACATTAATACATACATATATAAACATTACAATTATTTACATCTTTTTTAGTGTCTTATCTATTTAGAATCTTTCATACACTTATCTTTAATTTTCAGGAACTGCTTCAAAGGTGTTATTTCCTATGAAAAATAGTTCTCTTCTGTCTTGTTGCTTTTCTCTATTTAACTATTATTTGAAATTTTATATTTTTCAAAGGTTTCCATGACTAAATACTTATTGTGGTAAGTATTAGGTTGGTACAACTTTGAAGTTTACTCAACTTTTTATTTACCTCTGCCAACAATGTTGGAGAGGTAAATGTATTACCCAGTGTCTTTCCATTTTTCTGTATATCTGACCACACTATATCCCCAAAAGTTTTCAATGAATTTCAATGAAAACTTTTCGAAGGGTAGGCCATGGGCTAAGGAAATCCAAGGATATTTTTTCGATTGAGTTAGTGTACGGTTGGCAGAGGTATGCATTGTCTGAGTGTTTTCTAGTTACTTGTGCAATCAGTCAACTTTAACACATCATTTACAAGCCTTGAAAAAAAATCAGAAGCTAGGAAAAAGGGTTCCACATGAATTTACAGAAACAAAGATTAGGCAAAGTAGGATGACTTAACCGTCAAAAATCCATCGTATCATAAGGACTGATTTCACCGATCACCACTAAAGAAGCTAACATTTTTTTTACTTTCGTACTGCAATGACTGTTTGAGTTTTAGTAAAAAACAATTTTTTTAAATTTTTTTTTATTATTAACTCAAGTATTGTAAACCATTTTTATTAATTTTTGACTGCTTTTAATGACTGAATAATGAGGCTATGAATTTATATGAATAAAAGATTTTATCACAACAATACTGGAAACTTTTTCATCAACCTAATATATTCTAACTTAGGTTTTAAGATTATTAGAACATAAAATATGGGCTGATTCTTTCTATTGTTTTATTATTCAATATTGTTTTCTATTATCCTAATGGATCAATGATAATTCCTCATCTCAGAAATTCAGACAGAGATTGATATAAGTACTGATTTCAAGCCAGAGTAAATAGCCTTCCTCCTACTCATTAGTATTGTAATCCAGTATATCAATATAATATGATCAAATTTCATTTAAAGAGAGTTTCTAATCTCTAAAAAATATTTCCATTCCAGACAAAAATCATGATAACAATTGTTTCAATTACCTACCAGTGAGATGAAAAGAAATACAGAGGAAACTGCTTATTATGATCATTTTGGGACAGGGTCTTTTAAATAACAATAACTGGCTGATAACATTAAGGAGTGCCAGGGCCAGATTATACTATAAGGCTGAGTAGGCTTATGCCTAGGGGCCTGTAGCTAACAGGAGCCCAGAAAAATTCTGGGAGATTCATATTTTTCTTAATTTTATTTTGGACAGGACTCTAGCCAGATTAGCCTATACACAAACTATGCTCTGGTGTAGGGATCAAGACATTGAAGGGGCCCCAAAATAAATAGCAATTTAGAA
>VCCN01000158.1:4937418-4949997 GCA_006491835.1 Architeuthis dux | reverse complement strand
ATTTAGTAAAGATGGTTTCAATTCCGTTAAGAAGATGCTGATGATATTATTGATCAGGTAATTTTAATTCAAGCAGGGAATCCCAGCATTGCGAGAAAACAACTAATCATCTAAGAATACAGAAACAAAACACGTTCCCCAACATATGTCTTCCTACCAGCAGCAGAACAGGTCAAAAGTTTTGGTGGAGTCCAGGCAGTGTTGCCAACTCAAAAAATCAACCATGAAAAAATGCCAAAATGCACTAAAAACCTTATTAGCCATTTTAGGACAATTTAATGGCAACAAATGGCTAGATTAGTCTAATGGTTAAAATGTTTGTGACATGTATACACACACATACATGTTGCATGTATATACACACATGCATGCAAAATACACATGTATTTCGCATTTCCGATAAGTCCTGCTGCCAACACTTTGCAACATATGTATCTAAGCTTTGTCAAAATGTAACCTTCTGGTGAGGTGTTAAGATTTTTAAAAGTTTTTATATTTATTTCTGTTTTCCTGCCGGACTAGCCTCACCCTACCCCCACCCCACGGTTTTCTCTTCATTTCTGCACTAATTATGAGGGGCGGTCTTGAAGAAGTTGGGGTGGGGGGGTCTGACTCTGGCTCAACACAACCAGGTACCAACAATAAATACCTAAGTATGGTTAAACACTCTTCAACAGCAAACCCAACAATCCCTAAGCGCCAGTATGCAATACTTCATCTGACAGAAATAAATAACAAAACAATTATTTTCAACTGCTGCTGGTGCTTCTGCTGATGTCAGTTCATCCCCCATCCCCTCCACCTTCATACCACTATCATCACTGTTGCTGCTGCTTCTGATGTCAGTTCATATCCCAGTCATAACTGAAGTCACTGTAGCTGTCGCTGTCCCTTCTACATACAATTTCTCAGGCTGCTGATTTTATCTCACCTATTTCTCTGGTTGCAGATTTTCACTCTCGCCTGACCTCCATCAGTCCTCCCCCTCTCTCAGTAAAGACATGCATCAATCATACAAACATACAAACAAATTTATATATATAAGGATATATGTATATATTTATATATATGGTCAACAACAGCATGGTGTCCAGTTGTATCAGGCATTCCTCAGGGTTCAATACTTGGACCTGTGTTATTTGTGAATTATCTCCCTGACAAGGTTGACTTACTTCTGTCAATGTTTGCTGATGACACCAAGTTATATCTGCCCCTAACATCATAGGACTCCATACTACAATTAGCTGAAGATCTTGCTATATTGGAACAGTGGGCACTCCAAATGCATCTATCAAAATGCAAAGTCATGCATCTGGGGAAATCCAACGCAGTTTCAAGTTGAAAAGGACCTTGGAGTGCACTTAGACAACATGCACATATTTACACAACACTGTCAGATCAAAATAAACCAAGCAAACCGCACTCTTGGATATATTAGACATGCATTTAAACACCACAACCCAGATAGTTTCATTTACAAGTCATTGGTCCGCCCACATTTGGAATTTGCTTCAACCATATGGTCTCCCAGATGTAAGTACAGCATAGATGCAGTGGAATGTGTGCAACGCAGAACAACAAAATTAGTAGTCCAATATATATATATATATATATATATACATGAACGGACTGAATAAACAGGTTTGGTTAGTCACTCAATAAAAACCCTCATGTGACCGAAGTCTTTTGGCAGCATGCCGTGTTGGGGTGATCAATTAAAAAATAAATTACTTCTCTTGCCTTTTGTTGGACAGTGTTGGACAGTGATCACTGAAAAGGTCTGAATTTTCAAAAAACAAGCAGACACAAACTAAGGTATCTATTTAGCATAAACTCACATTGGAAATTGATCCCCCCCCCCACTAAAGTCCTATTATTGGGGGAATTTTTTAAAAATTTGTAAAATATTTTCTAGACATTTGTATGGCCTGTACGCATGATACATACATGTACATAGCCAGCCAGCCAACCATACCAACTTGAAAACTGAAGAAATCTATGTTGACAGTTTTGGTGATAGTTTTGGTTAACAGTTTCTAACATAAACTGTGATAGATTGTGAAATGAATAAAGATACATCAATAGAAAAACAAATGGAAACCAAATAAAGTAGTTTGTAATCAAGTAGAATTCTAGGTACAAAGATTTTAATTCTTTGTCATGTTCTGCTACAGAGCTTAAGGTATTTTTATTTAGTGATGACACTAAGTTTCAACAACTTTTATTCTTTCAACAAATTCTTCATAAAGTTCTTGGTTTACTTTCTTTTCTTTACTTCCTCAACTCAAAATATGAAAGAAAAAACAAAGATTTTTTTTAAAAGCAAATTTTGAAAAGATTGAAAAAATAAAAAATAAAACAGCAAATGTTCTTTTTTAGAACTGATCAATTCGTCCATATTTTAGCATTTGAAAAAAAAAATTCTTTTAGCTTTTGATTGTACTTTTACATTATCAGAAAGAAATTTTTTTGTTTTGATAATTGAAAAATTAAGCACCAATGAATACAGATTTCTTTAGAAAATTCTTTCACCATCAGTAAATGATTTCAGACGACACGAAATTATTTTTCAAAATGTTAAAAAAACTTTTTTCTCTAATTGGCCATACAGAAAATGTCATATATAAGAGCACACATTTATTTCTCTCTAAAAAATTATTAATCCGTCTCTCAACACTTCCATTTAATCAAAAGATCTCTTTTTTCTTGTTTTAGTTTTGTTTTGTTTCAGACTTATGATTATGATTTAATTTGCCAAGTTCTGTCCTGTTATCTGGTATTTCATTCACCATACTGCCCCACTTTTCTGAAATTATTTGTGAATTATCACCTGGGTTTTGGTGGCTTATTCATAGCCCAAATGAATAAAATCTTAATTGGTCACAATATTCAATAAGGCATCAATGTGATTAGCAATTCAAAGATATCTGAGATTATGGAAATAGAAACTTTTATGGGAAAATGTCAGCCAAAACTGTCTACATAGGTTTCTTCAGTTTTTAAGTTGGTCTGGCTGACTGGCTGGCTGGCTGGCTGGCTGGCTATCTTGTTATGTATTTATTATGTGTACAGGCCACACCAATAAAGCTAGGAGACTGAAAATTTAAACAGTTACTCCTTATTATGTCTAGAAAAATCTTCTTTTTTTGTTTAAATTCCTCCTCTAAATAGGTTTTGAGGGCGGGGGGGGCAATTTGCAGTCAATTTATGCTAAATTGACTCCTTAGTTTGTGTTCAGCAGCAGTCACACTTGAATTTTGAAAATTCAGACTTTTTTAGTGATCACTGTCCAACAAAAGGTGAGAGAAGTAACTTATTCATTGACCCCCTGCCTTTTTCCAATTTTTTAATTGATCATCCCCAACACATGCGGCCAAAAGCATCGGTCACGTGACAGTTTTTATTGAGTGACTAACCTGATGTGTTTATTCATTTTTTGTCCATTTACTTCAATTTCTTTTGGAAGTTTGTTTAGTCAATCACATATTCTGACCGTATCTGATTTTCTTTAATTAATGCAAAATTGTTATAGAGTCCTTTTATGATATGATCGGCATATCGGCAATTTCCTTCTTTTTAGCAGTTACTTAAAAATCAGTAATATGACACAAGTCTGTATAAATATATTAATCACAGCTACCAAAGGTTTAGGTTATTCATGTGTTCACACATTTATATGATAATTATAAACACATTTATTAATTGAGAACCTATATTTGCCTTTGCTAAACGTGCAGCCTAAATCGTAAATGTGAATAAAGAAACGAGCTCTGTGCAGTGATCGTACCCGCCTTCAACCCTGAAACCAACCGTATATGCAGATTCTGCTCCACCGATTGAGCTAAGTTCTCGTGGTAGGCAGGTGTCTTTTAATCCTCCACTTTGCTGGCTTCTCTACTCTCACGTTCATATTTTAGGCACGAATATAATGTGGTTCTCTATGTCGACAGTATGATAAAAAATGATGGATAATTTTATATCCGGCAGAATATGATGATTATATTTATTAGTTGAGCTCAACTAATAAATGTCTTTATAATCATTTAATAAATGTCTTTATAATCATTTAATAAATGTCTTTATAATCATTTAATAAATGTCTTTATAATCATTTAATAAATGTCTTTATAATCATTTAATAAATGTCTTTATAATCATTTAATAAATGTCTTTATAATCATTTAATAAATGTCTTTATAATCATCAAACAAAGTATAATTATACAACATATTGATCAGATCTTATCACAATAATGAAAATAAGATCTTTTAATTTGTTCTAGCTCTAAGATACCATTCTTCAAATAATGTTGTTGTTGTTCTCGCTCTAAAAATACTGTTCTTCAAGTGTCATTGAAAAATATAGCCACACTTAGCCATTTAAAATGGCTACTGTCTTCTGACCTCATCAAACAAAAGATTACCCAGGAGATATACAGAGTGGAAAACAGGAAATATACAGATAGCACATTGCAAACACAGTAAGACCTTGACAATAGAATTGTATTTCAGCACTTTTTTTAAAAAACTAGTCAAATTTAATAAAAAGTGATGTGTTACAATACTTCATCCAATAATAATAAAGATTGATTTATAAAATTGTATTTGTTCAGTTAATTAGAATTTTACAAGTTTAAGTCCAAAACCTTGTCCATCAAACAATTTTAACCCATAAGAACCCACTGTGACACCGGTGTCACATACAATTTAATTGATCTGCACAGTCTCTTATATAATATTATATTTTATCCTTGATTTTAACTCATGAAGTGTACTAAGTGACATCTACTGAACATCTTGGTGCAGTCATATGACTGTGTATCAATTTGCCTACCCAGAATCCTACATAATGTTCCTTCAAGTAGAAATGGGTTTGGGTTCTTGTGGATTTTAAGGCATGAACTAACTTAAAAGAATTCTTGTAGGTAATCAATAGTTGCTTAACAAACAAGATTTGTGAAAGATTTTGTTAATATTTTGATGCTTATTTGTATTTGCATCATCCTTAGAAAATTGTGAATAGAAGTGATTTTCTCTGCCTACTTATAAGAATACATAGATGCAGAATAAGAAAATAAATAGGATCAAACGTAATAAAGATTATAGTGAGGAAGTGGATAGACTTACAAATCATAAATCAAGCAAAGTGTAAAGAGATTAGTGATCAAAGATGAAGGCAGAAAGGAAACATCTGGTTTACCAACCCAACGCCAGATTAAAGAGATGCGGAAAAGAATTTTTGTTATTTTGTTATGAATGACCTGTCACTCAGTTTGACATTTTAAACAAAAGCTTTACTATTGTGGAAGGAATGAAAAATATCATTACATGACTAATCAGATTAACAAACCAATGCTTTTAACAGACTGTGCACAGGCCTGGTCTCCATATTTGGAGAGATCAAAATCTTTTAGAAAAAGTCCAGCAATTAAGTTAGTACCAGAATTAAAAAGTATGAGTTATGAGGATAGGCTTAACATCGTTAGAAAATAGGAGAGATCGGGGAGACTTAATAGAAATGTTTAAGATTATGCATGGTTTAGAAGTAGTAAACCCTGATGTATTTTTTACTAGAAGATAGAATATCAGAAAATTCTTTTTTAGCAATAGAGTGATAGGACTTTGGAATAGATTACCGGAATATGTAGTGCTATCAACAGATGCAAATGATTTTAACAAGAATTATGATGTTTATTACACCACCACAAAAGTTTAAGGCCCTAGATATTGTGTAAATATGTTATGATGTGTTCTTGTATATACAAATTGTATACTTTTTTCCAAACTAAAATAAAATGTTTAAAATGTTTAATGTTTAGATGATTTCCACCCTTCACTGGTAAAACAGATGATCTTTCTACTGCCTATATACAAACCTGATGTCTTTATTACATTCAGGGGGGTGTCTGGACTACATAGACCAAACTTAAACTACACTGTGAGAGTAATCTGTTCCATAAATTTCAATACACAAATCAATGAATTTATGCTTCTAATTTAGAGAGAAGTAGACTGGCTTTTAGAGGTGCACTAACACTGGTTGGCCTCCATGTTAGACTACTATTAGTCATATCTTTTCCTTATAATATAAAATCAAATCAGGAAGAGACTGTGATTCTCAACATTCTACTTTGCAAAAATCAATAATAATTTATGAACAGTGTTGTCTAAAAGAAATGCCATTTTAATTTTTCATACTTGAAATGTTTATTTCCAATAACTTCTTAGTTTTTAACTTTCTTCTCTCCTTTTAGAGTAAATAGAAATGACAAAAGAGCATTTGATTTGTTGTATACACTGAATAATGGAGCATATGTGTCTGCTAGTTGTTCCATCTTAAAACTAAGAAGCCAACAGACACATGAAAACACTATGGTAGCTGACAAAACTTATTTATATTTCCATTATATTTATCTTTGACACTGGAAATGGTATCTAGAACTTCCCACCTTGTACAAAACAAAATAACTTCTGAATTGCTATAAATAAAGAATTATTTGCTTCCCTACTTAGAGGAAGAAGTGTTGAATTTCTCCACGATTTGTGAGAGATAAAGCAAAAAATTGAATATATTTCTTTTATTAAATAACACAAGAAGCACTTCATAAAGATTAACTGGTAATGTGTATTCCCAAATCACTCAGAGGGCTCTTAAATTCATTATTCTTGCTATTTTATCTATCAGTTCAAATAACAGAAACAATATTTGGAAACATGAAAACAGTATGTCTGATTTTCTGAGACAAAGCATTGTAACTATTATACATTCAGATCGATATCCTCACTCTTGTTGATTTTGTCACAATGTTTCGGTTGATGTACCCTCCAGCTTTCCTCAGGTGTCGATTGCATTTGGTAACCTTCCAATGCAACATCGCCTAGGGGTTAAAAGTATGGGTTCCTTGGAAGTAATGAGTTCAATCACAGGATCAAACAGTACAGAAATATACACCAGTTCAGTGGAGAAGCAGATTGGCATCATAAGGAAAAATCAATGAGGTCTGAAGATTCCCCAGGAAGAACACTGGATGACAGGTATAGGATTGAGAACAGCATACCCACCCCAAGGTTAAATGAGGAGTTTTGTTCAACATTCCTGGAGGGTTACAGAATGCAACAAACTCGGAGGAAGGCAGGAGAGTACATCATCTGAAATGATGTGACAAAAACTACAAAGATGAGGAAACTGGTTTGAATAAATCAATGTATGATAATGAAAACAGTAGCAATGTGTTTTGTAGGGTGTTAGAACATTTGCATCCTGGACAACTGCGCTCTTGACACCTGCGTCCCGGGACCCCCCGCCCCCAGCTATTTATAAACAAACCCCCGTTTCTCTCGCTTGCTATACTGAAAAGAGTTGTATTTAGGGTTTCTGATTAAATTACACCTTTTTAGAGATATATTCTTCTATTTTAGTAACTTTACATAGGCTTTCATGAGTTTTATCGACATGAAATTATGTTGCAATTTGCCGATACATTCATACAGATGGGAGTATTATTTGTAGTTTCTGTTTAAAATTAAATCTTTTTAAAGATATAGTCTTCAATTTTTCTGACTCCAAAAATATTCTCAAATCCAAATTTTCGGTTAAAATTTGCTTAATGACCGGGACACAAATGTCTGAGATGCAGTTGGCCTGTCACCGTTTTGAAGTTTCAAGAATGGAAACAATGCTGATTATAATAGCATTCTCAATAGTTGTAGTGTGGGTCATGGTGAGAAAAAAAAGCATCCATATGTTAAATTAGATACAATAGCAGAAGATACAATTCACAAAATGGTTTTAAATTCTGATAACTGAGTATCATTGATAATGATTTCAGCCTCATTGTTCACTGTGTGTTCTTCAAATCTGGCAGAAGATTCTGTTCACAAAATGGTTTTATATTCTGAGTATCATTGATAATAATTTCAGCCTCATTGTTCACTGAGTGCTCTTCAAATCTGGCAGAAGATACTATTCACAAAATGGTTTTATATTCTGGTAACTGAGTATCATTGATAATGATTTCAGCCTCATTGCTCACTGAGTGCTCTTCAAATCTGGCTGGGTACTAAACAAAACTGAGTAAATTATCTATCACTTATACACACACATACCCATGTCCATCCCACCAACTGCAGACAGTGACAATAAATCCCCACTCCCCAACCGCAATCTCTCCCTGCTAACACCAACCATGACCTCAAACACAAAGACAAGCCTCCTTACAGATAAGATCAACACCAACTAGTCTCCAAACCCCACCCCCTGCATCATCACCCCCCTACTCCCTCTCTCTCTCTATCCAATTCCACCCTTGTATTTTCATTTCACTCAGTTTGATAATGCCTTCTGAGGTGAAACATGTCATAGAAATAGAAGCTTATTTTTTTTAAAACTTAGTCTCCACATTGTCTCTCTCTATTATCATATGTATGTATGTATATATATATATAATGAGCATTGTAGATTTTACAAGCACACAAATATATATGTTGTTAGAGCAGACACACAAACACTACCAGTTTACCGTCATTATTATTCATGTGAGGACAACGGAAGTCCATCCACTATTCAGACTGAAGCACAATAATGGTGGTAATTCTTAGTATTTGAATTGAATCATAACATAGCATTCAAGTCATGCAGAAACATTGTTCATGAGACAATAAAATCTGACTTTTAAAAATTCAAATAAACCAATCAGACTGTTATAATTTGTCTAATGGTATGTGTGTGAATAAATTGCTTTGGGATATTTACTTTCTTTGTAAAAGAAGCTAAACATCTTTTTCATAAAAATTACAACAGATAAATAAAATGCATATCTCCAAGAGAAATTTTAAAAAAGGTAATAATATCAGGTTGGAACAAAATAAATGGCTGATTTGAATCACAAACTTTGAAATGTCTTAACTCAGCTCAAACGGGGCAGTCTTAAGAATATTTGAGGCCCCCAGGCAAAGTAATGTTCTGGATTTGTCCTGCAGGCCATAGTGCCAAAACTGATTTGATTCATGGATTCAATAAAGAGTCCAAAACTGATTTAAACATGAGTGAAAACATAGGTTATGGGACAGTTCTTTATATCTGCTATTTGATAATATGAACCTTAATTTTTATTTTTTAAATTTATTTTTGGTGCTCCTGAAATCATGAGGCTCCTGGGCAACTGCCCAGTGTATCCATGCGATAAGAAGTGGTAATCAGTAGGGAACAGGTCCAGTGAATAGAGAGGATGGGGCAGGAACTTGATGCCTAACTGCATCAGTGTTTTCCAGGTGGTTTGTGAAGTATAAGGTCTTGTGTTAGCCTGCTATTCATTACTGATGGCCAAGCAAGTTTTGATGTATCAGTTCCAAATCATGACAAGTGTCAAACCATGCAAGATGCTGATCATCAGTCAAATCTTGGGGTACCCACTTCTGCATTTTTTTCATTTTCTCTTCCAACTGTTGTATGTGCTACCCCCTGGCTTTGCTCCCAGCATCCAAGTGTTTGTTTCTGGATGAGCCTCCATGGCTGCCCCCAATTCTTTATTGTCGAGTAACGACTTCCGAACATGACCAAGCTCGTCTTGGAGATCCAGATTACCAGAAGCAAACTTTTGGAACCAATGACACATAGTCTGTTCTGAAGATAACTCCACTGTTAATGTTGCAGGTAGCTTTGGCAGTGCAATGGCTGAGTTTGCACTCATCGAGCATAATGACATAAAAATGGCGTTTATTCATCTTTGCTTCAATACCCTTTAAAAAAAACAAAAAATAAAAGTGAACAAATAATTCAAACAACATCCAAAAAAGGAGAAGGAGATTTTAAAATTATGGGTCTGGTTCATCTTACCGAAAATCAGCTTGACGAAAGTTGGTCTTACTGAACATAGGTCACTTTTTCAGAATGTACTATTTACCATAAACACTGGTTAACAGTTTTTTTTATTCTAAAATTACTGCGATTACCTATTTATGAAAACAAAAGCATCTATTCTAAATCTGGTATTTATTTACAATAAGATTTAGTACTTATAACATATATCATGTATGAGATTTATGAAGAAATAAGAAGGATTTTATTTACGATCCTATGAGTTTTACGTGATTTATGAAAAGTAGAAAAAGGATTTATTGTTGTTGAATGGGTATACAATAAAAGCAATTTTATTTTCATTTTATTTCAGGTATTATTTGGATTAACATAGGTAATTGTATAGTTCAGCCGCGTAGAATTGTTGTTCATTGGATGGCGTAGATTATTTTAACATATTTTGATGAAAATTGATTAAATGAAGCAGCACTAACAGTAGTATAATTTATGTATTTACTTCTGTTTTTCTTTTATGAATTCTCTTATTTATTTTTATTTTTTCACCATTTCAATTTTATTAAAAAAAACATTTTTAAATAAATTAATCTTGCTTTTTCAAACGAGCTTTTAAAAATAAAAAAATCGGAAGTAATGGTTTGCTTTCAGAAATTTGTTTTTCATACCTGCTGCCACTCGATCTTGAAAATTTCATAAATTTTCAAAAAAACAGTTAACAAGTGTCCATGGTAAATAGTACACTCTGAAAAAAGTGACCAATCAATGTTCAGTAAGACCGAGTTTCGGCAAGCTGATTTTTGGTAAGATGAATGCCAGTCTAAAATTATATATTGGTGTACATATAAACAGAGGAGAACGATGTAAAAAAACGATTGTACTAATGCAGTGGTTCCCAAACAGGAGAATTTAGGTAGACTAAGGGGGGAATAAAACTTTAAAATAAAAGTCCAGTCTAGAGATAGGGTTTTCTGCACTTCTATCTATCAAGTCGAAGACTCAAAATAAGTTGAGAATGATTTAAGATGTGCTCTCTTACAAATAGATCCACAAATCGAAGAACTGGTAGCAAAAAAACAAGAACAGAGATCACATTGATGTGTATATCAGTTACAATAGCAGAATGTTTTTGTAACAAATTGGAATTTCAAATGATGTGTTCTAATGATTTTCTCTTGCTTTCTTTGAGTAACAAATACAGAGCAGCAGCTGTACAATTCTAAAATTAAACTAATTCTTAGTATAAAGCTGTCTGATTATATGCAAAATAAAATTATTTTAAATTATTCTTTGTTGCAACTTACTAAATAAAGGGGGTGGAATACTAATAGTCTTGTTGATAAAAGTGGGGAATGACTCAAACAGGTTGGGAACTATTGTACTAATACAATGAAGAAACGACTGTTTATTTTCTTCCAAGCTAATACATCTCATTCCATCAACTCCAACCAATAAAATCAATGTATTTGTAGATCTCTGAAATTGTGGCAAATCCTCAACATCACCCCAGATTGCCAGCAAAAACAAATATGTAACAGCCAGTCTACGCTTCATTGTTGAGTTGGCAGATTTATACCTATGGTTTTAATCTATGAAATAAAAGCTGATACTATCCAGTCTTCTTTACAGGTTTCCAGATAAATGCAATTTGCTAAATAAAAACATCCTTCTATTTTAGAATCATAGAACAGGTAGACATATCTTTGTCTCTCTGGAATTTGTGTGAATTTACTTTATTAGGTTCAGGAAGATTTCATTCCAATACACATGAATATATGTACAGGATACCTCCAAAAAACACTTAATAGCACAACTAATTATGTTATCATAAATTAATGTTTGAATTCTGCTAAAAATCAGTTTCACATAATAAGGAAAATACACTATCTTGAGTAAAATGTTGGTGTGATAGAATGTTTTTACTACTTTAATAACAAAGTTGGTGGGCATTTATAAGAAAAGTCAAAACCTTGCTTATATATCTCAGGTTGAAATACAGTCAACAGTAAATTACAACATCCCCTGCTACCATCAGAATTTTCTGTGTCACTATATATGTAATCATTTGAGTGAATGAAAGTTTTGACGTATTTGTTTAATAAATCCTACTGCCCATGGGGCGGTACTTTTTTATCCCTGCCACTCCCTGCCACTTCTTAATACTACTAGTCAAGCATAAATAAACTCCCTGCCATTCCCTGCCACACATTTTATTAACGTTTGAAAACTATTAGTATTAAGAAATGGCAGGGATAGTTTTTGCATCAAAATAGTTCATTAATGTATAGCAGAAATAACTTTTGCATCAAAATATTTCATTAATGTGTAGCAGAAATAGTATGTGCATCGAAATATTTCATTAATGTGTGGCAGGAAGTGGCAGGGAATGTCAGGGAGTGGCAGGAATAAAAGGTACTGCCACTGCCCATGATATCCTGCATTACATAAACAGCAAGCTTCTTTCATTATAATATTTATGTTCTCTAGAGCTCTAACCGATTTGCTACTTCAAATGGAACCTCTGCTCTTTTCATCCATGGTCTTGCATGTCTCCAAACTCAAAGGTATAGCAAAAGAGTAACTAATTTTGAAATAAATCTTCCAAATATTTATATATTTGGAAGATTTCTTTATTTTAGAAACATTGAAATGCAAAAAGAAAATAATATGAAGTAAATATATGCTTCAGTTTTGTGACCTATTCTATTATAAAGGGAGAGACGATAAAAAAAGAAATTCAGCGGCGTAGGATTCCTAGTTAACAATAAC